>JAOEHY010037431.1:0-86034 GCA_025447955.1 Psilopsiagon aurifrons | reverse complement strand
CAATCCTTATGTATCACAGCTAATCTCGTTTGGGCGAGTTTGCTCATGGGATTTTGGAATTCATCACACAAGCACATTTTTTGCAGTGGAAGTGAAGCCAATGTGTAGCATTTTCTGCTTCCTTTACACCCACAAACTCTGAGTCTTACAAAGCTGCTGCCTCACCAATTCCTGTTACTACATCAGCAGTCTCACTTTAACAGAGATGCACGGGGCCTCATGTATCAGACACAGAAGATCCATCCCAGTGCTCCTGCAGGAAAAGAACAGCTGTGTGGAAAGATCAATAAACACGACCAGTTGCTCCAAGAGTCATAAAATGGAAAGACTCCACAAAATGAAATGTGTGGCAGGGGACCCTGGCTCCAGACACTGCAGGACAAGTCCTGGGAAACACAGTAATTACTGGGAAGCCTCAAACTTGTTTTCTTTGGGTGGTTCCACACATAAACATATTTGGTTTAGGAGATGAAATCACAGAGGTAGGAAGAAATATTTACAAATGCAAAAAAGAAGCCTTGTTTATGCTTAATGCATTGGAGAAATTGTTCATGAATGGTTTAGTTACGTGAAAATAACTCACAGCGCTACCAAGGACAGAGAGAGACCTCATGTGAGCTGCATAGTTGCTTTGCCCTGTGAGCCTAAACTGTCTGATGCTGCTTTGGTTGGTTTTGTTAATTCTAAAAAGCCCCATGAAAAACTGCATGAAAACTGTCTCATTTCAGTGAAATTTTCATCTTCCTGCCCGTATTTTCCAGCTTACTCTAGCTCTTTGCTCCCGTGTGGGATCTGTGTTTTTCCCAAGTTTTCCTTCAGCATTGAAGAGAGAGGAATCCCTTGGGAACACATGGTTTCCACTTTCTGTCTTGCTGCCTCCTCTCCACCATGATCCAGAGGCCCCTTTGCCCCCTTTGCAGTTCTCTCATCCCACCCCTTGCTCTCCCCAGCCTCTCTGGTTTGGTGGTCCTTCTCCATTACTCTCATATCTCCCTCAGCCTGGTCTGTTCCTGCTCTCCCACCTGTATTCTGCTGCTGCTTTCATGCCTGCTCATGCCCACCAGCCTGCGTCACCATCCTCCTTGCTCTGCCACCACTTTGAGAACCTGTGAGCACCCTGTCATGACAAGTTTCCTGAGGAATGCTGCAGGCTCCACAGTGATGTCATGTGAAAGAAAAAGAGCAAAGAGCTGCCTGGGGTTGTATCTTCGCTTCAGGGCAGAGCATGCAGGACTTGTGCAGAGCTTTGAATGCATCTCT
This sequence comes from Psilopsiagon aurifrons, assembly GCA_025447955.1. Classification (NCBI taxonomy): domain Eukaryota; kingdom Metazoa; phylum Chordata; class Aves; order Psittaciformes; family Psittacidae; genus Psilopsiagon; species Psilopsiagon aurifrons. The sequence goes on along the minus strand of JAOEHY010037431.1, from coordinate 84,774 downwards.
TCCACACAAGCAGCTGCAGTGGTTCCCTTGCCTGTATAAAGCTTGACATAAGGAGGCTTGCTTTTTTCCCCTTCCCTTTGACATTTTTTCTTGAAGCATTTTAACAGCTGTGTGCCCATGAACTCAGATTTTAAGGTGTGATTGATGGGAAAATTAAGATTGCTAAATGGTTTCAAAGCTAAATCCTAATATTAGAATGATTTGTGTTGTGTAGGGGTTTGTATACCTGTGAAAAACTATTGGTAAAACTACAGCAGTAATTTATACCTCTTCAACTCCAGCAGGGATTTGGAAGAGGGTTGGAGGCAGTGGGTGAGAGCCTGTGGCTGTTCTCATGCTTTGAGCCATGTGCCAGGGTCATTAGCCCTTCCTGCCATTTCCTTCCCCAGCTGAGTGTTTGTGTTCAGGCCTCTAATTCATCACATGGAAACCTGCAGTTCAGTAAAGATGTTCCAAGTAGTGCTTTGTGTTACTACAACTGCATTAGTAATAGAATGATCCTGTTTAACTTTCCTATACAGGAAAAGGCCAGTGATCTGCTTTGAGTCTCACTTCTACTGCTTTTAGCTCGCATGGGATAGAATCCAAAGCCCACTGAATTCCCACTCGTCTTGGTGGGCTTCCACTCTGCTGCATTGCAGCAAATCTCACAGATAGGATCAGGTTCTTTGATTCTACCTCAAATGAGTATTTAATTTGCCTAAGGTAAACCTTAGGTATTTATTTAGACAGTATCTTCACTGTTGGATTCACATTGGGGCTGAGTCAATCTTGGATATGCACCTTCACTATTAGATTCTTCCCCTTCTGCAATAAGACTGTCCCCCACCACAATGGGGGTGTTGAAATGACACACTTCAGGGCACCATATCAGGTATATGGGCCTGACTGAATCCAAGGCTCTTTTATACCTGTGTGCTGCAAACTGTCTTTCTACAGTGTGGTCAAATGGGCGATGTTATCTGAACCCCACGTGCTTTGACCCCTGAGTGTCTCTTTCCAGCAGCACTTTGCACTGTACTCACGCATGTGGTTTCCTAAGAGACTGGTCTGTTTGGAGCAGCATTTCTGTTCCCTGTTTATACTAGTTTTACCCTGACAGAGCCTGGAAGCAGAGGAATCACATGGAGTTGTTGATTAAGAATTGCTGTCACTGATGTCATTTATGGGTGAAGACTCTTGCTTTCTGTTTAATCAAACCTAGTTACAAACAATGCAGGAAGAGTCACTTTCAGTTGCAAATTGTTTTAAATTTTCTTAAGGGATTAGAAGGACCATGTCGCTATTCAACAGCGATTTGCAGCTCCTGCTCAAGGCCTTCTACTCTGAACAGGGGTGTGACAGTCTGTGAATCTGGGGTTAAGCAGAAGTGAATTGAGTACACAAATTAATCTCAAGGTCCTCAAATTCCAAAACCCCTGCTGCATCTGGGAACGATTTTGAAACTACTCAGGATCAGTCCTGTAAAACCTCATGGATAGACCCCAAACCAGACACAAGAGCCAAAATTCTCTCTTTGATTGGAAGAAGCAAAGTATTATCAATAAAAGTCCCATTTTTTTTGAAATGGGACTATCATGGTCTTCACTTATCAGAAAGCCACAGATAGAAAGCCCTTGCCTTCATTCCATGGAGAGCCAAGTTACAGCCATCTCTTTTGGTGTGTAGACAAGACCCTTCTGATGTCAGACATAAAGGAGACAGACGTGCCCCAGGCTACAAGGTCTGACATTAAACTGAGATAACTTTTAGATCACAGATGAGAGTAGTTCACATGTAGCCATGATTAGAATTTTACAGTGGTCTTCCTGGACCCAGCCTTAAAAAAGATGAAAAGATTAAGGTACTGATTTTTAAATGGAGGGACAACTGTATTTTAATTCATTGACTGTAATTACAAAGCGCCACACTGCCATCTCACAGGAAGAGGAGCATGTCTGTGCAGCACCTGTAACTAAATGTGGCAGTCTGGGGTACTGATGTCTGGACCAGTGTTAGAACCCAGACCCAGATCAGTGATGGAGACATCCAGGCCTAACTGTAAAGAGCACAGAACCATAGAATCAGAAGATTCTGTTTCCCCAGGACAATGCTGTCATAGATATAAAACAACCATTGCACTGTGTGGTGTAGACACTTCACCTAATTTTCTGATTGGTGATATAAGAATCCATGGAAGCTGTAGGAGAGCCATGTGATTCTGCCTACAGACAGGGATTTTGTCTCATGCACATGATGGGCTACCCTCCCTAAAACTTGGGACTTGCTGTGTGTCCATACTGCATCCCATGTGCAGGATGTACACATGCATGGCAGCATCATGCCTGAGAGTCTTGTTGGCTCACTGCAGCCTCTGGTGGGCTCAGTCACCTGTCATCTAGAAATTCTTGGCAAATTATCTAATTCCTTCTTTCCCAATCAGACTACATTTCTGGATGGAAGAATGTACTATTTGAACAGGTAAGGCTAATAAGGGAACTCAAAATCAAGTTAGTTTTTCCTTGCTAGCATAGATTAAGCAAATTAGGGGGCATAGTTCCTGAAGACACAGCGCATCAGTGAGATGCACTTCTCAGGGAGAGCTGGAAACGAAGATTTCCTTGTAGACTTCATAAATCCTTTCCAAAACCTTCTGTCTTTTGGGGTATTAGTACAATCAGCAAGCAAATCTCAAAACAATTAAGAGCAATGAAACATGCTGAAGTCATGCATGACTTACTTGTACTCGTTGCCTTTCTTCCAATTTGCAGTATCACTCCTGCTAATAGCATTAAGTGTCATCTGTTCTCTGAGGGGCCACAAATCTTGTTGGAGAATCTCGTATTTAATTGCATAATTTTGTTTCTCCTCTTACAAGAATACTAACATGTTGTCCTATGAGTTTGAAAAGAACATCGCCTGTTTACAGTATCTGTTAGCAGTTCCAGGGTTTTGTGCATTTTTGTCATCTAGATATATCTGTCTTTTAGATTCCAACACACAAGGAACAGTGTGATTTGCAAGTTCTCGATGCCACTCTGCATACTCCATTTCCAGAACCCTAGAAGGACATAAGCAGAATTAATTTCCAAGAGTTTATGAAGGAGCTCTGATAAACTATCAGTTATTCAGATAAAAAGCTGGTGCCCCTTAATGAGTAGCATGAATGCTTAAAGGGAAGGGAATAAAGATAAATTATTTATGCTTATTAGAACCATTTGTGACTCTTTTAAGATTGTTATTGTAAACAAATGAGGATGTATTATTTTTATCTTTTCTCTGTTCAGTTAATTCCAATCTTGGAATTTCTACTTTTGTAAAACACCAGTGATGCAGTTGTGGATCAGCAGATAGGTGATCTGGAAGGTTTTTATTTCATGAAATAGTGTCATTGTATTCTATTTATTTAAATCAAAAATAAGCATCAAAGACATAAGTATCTTCTCCTAGATGAAGGCTCTAGGAGATGACTGCTGTGATATGGAAGACTGCCAAATCCACATGTGTCCCAGCTGAGGGGAAAAGGTCAAGGGCTGTGAGATGGGCTTGAATAAGGCCATAGAGGTTTTTAATTAGAGGTTTTAACAAGCTTACCAAGTAGATGAGAATTACAGCTGTGGGTGAGCTCCTGTGGCAGTGTAGGGGAGCAGCAGTTATCTTCATATGCTCCATGGAGCATGGACAGCTTTTGAATGGCAGTTGTGTAATGAATCGATTTAGCAGGCGCAGGCTCAAGACTTCTCTTGCAACTTGTATAAGCAACCCCATCTTCAAGGAAATCAGTCTGTACTTTGCACTGTTGGGGCAGCAGACAGATAGTCTTCTCGCAGAGAGACCTCCAGGCCAGTATAGTCAAAGCTTAGCCAAGACAACGTGAATCTCCACCGTATAAAACTAGTAGCTCAAACTGCACAACCTGAACTATTGAAATGTTATTTTCTGTCTTCTTGGTCTGATTTAGATTTAGGCAAAATACCTGGCAAAACTGACCAATTAATAAAGTGAAGCAAAAAGAAAAATCACCGCAGTTTGAATCTGCTGATTCAGATATCTTATTTCTAGAAGTGGCAGGTTTATAACTCTGTAGAGCTTTAGTAACTGGCATCACTTATTAAGGAAATATAGATTTTTTTTTTTTTTTCCTAAAGAAAATTGAAACAGTTCTCACCTAGAATACTGTTGAATTGCAAAATACAGATATAAGCTTGGAGTCACTGAGTGAAGCTGGCTCATGTCATGCATGTTTAGGTCTTACACTGTAATAGTCTTAGAATGATGTGATGGATAATTATATGCACACAAGAGCAAACACATTTATGATTTTAATGATGAACACAAGGTAGGTGTACTAGGGAGGTAATGAGAATGTGAAGGGTGTTATGGTGTATTGGTTGTAATTCTTGCTTATATGAATTTCCCAAAGGCAGGATTTTAATAGCTCCTACATGTTAAACCCTGTAAGTGTAGGAGAGGTGTCACTACAGAGCTCCGGCACTAAGGGTGCACAGTTGAGTGGCTCTGTGCTGAAAGGCAAGAGGCTGGAACAGCAGAAGCTTTTCCGCCCTTCCTATTACATTGATAAAGACTGTCACATCATGTTTTCCTCTTCCTGTATTCCTGATTGATCCCTGAAATTGCATAACCTTCCTCTTGTCACTGTGCACAAGGTATCACTCCTGTCTCGTGTCACATACTTCTTTATGGTATCAGATTCTTCTTTGGGGCAAAGCTCCCCATCTTTCTCTCAGCCAATCTTGCCTTCAGATTGGACTCTAAAATCTTACCAAGTTCAGAATCAGACTGAAGAGTCAGTTAATTTCCCTGGCAACTCTCCTCCTCTTTTTCAAATAGAAGCATCACATTTTCTATTCTTCAGTCACACAGTATTTGAAACAGTTGTTAAACATCCTTGCACATGAAATGTCTTTTGGTTAATACTGGGGACTGAGAGACAGACAGTCCTTTGTATTATTTGGTCTTTTTTGAAACTTTGGGTCTGCTGGTTTCTCAAGGTATTAACACTGTATGTAGGTATGTGGTCGTGGAGGAGTTGTTCCACTCATGCCAATTGCATTATTTTGAAGAGAAGAAAAATAGTTTACTGGACTGAATCCCAATGCATATCAGTCAAATACAACGGTAGTTCACTAGGAACACAAAATATGGTTTACTTTTCCTCCCAAAATTGTCATTACATGAAGCCATGCTTACAGATAATGATGTGTTATTGTGATAAAAAGAGTTAGCAATTTTAATCTAGCTCCAAGCAATACTGAAGTGCAGTTTCACCAGCCAGTCTATTGAACAAAGTCTCCTAAATCTGTATGTACTTATACTGCTGGCACATTGTGCCGAATTAGCAAGGAAAACACCTACATCATTAGAAAGAATTATATGTCTGAGAGATTGCATCATTTAACATCCTCCTGTCTCTTTCTCTTCTTTGTCAGCTTGGTATGAAACTGGAAGGGAAGAAGAATGCCATAACTTTTGCTAATGTAAAACACCAAAATGATTCTGAAAATTCAGCTTTGTCTCGTATTTGCATCCATGACACTTAATATTTGAACCAGTAAAGTTTCTCCGCATTGATCTTACCACAGATTCACAGCAATCTTTGATTTTGAATTGCAATAAATTTTGAGTATGCTTTATGAGAATATTTTTATTCTAAATGTTGTGACCATAAATGGAGGCACAACTGTACTGAAAAGCTTGGTTTAATTAGTCATTGGGTCTAACAGTCCTACATTTGAAGGCAATGAAAAGTTATTTCCATTGACTGTAGTGATAGGACAAGGGGTAATGGGTTTAAACTTAAACAGGGGAAGTTTAGAACGGATGTAAGAAAGAAATTCTTTACTGTAAGAGTGGTGAGGCACTGGAATGGGTTGCCCAGGGAAGTTGTGAATGCTCCATCCCTGGCGGTGTTCAAGGCCAGGTTGGACGTAGCCTTGGCTGACGTGGTTTAGTGGGAGGTGTCTCTGCCCATGGCAGAGGGGTTGGAACTAGATGATCTTAAGGTCCTTTCCAACCCTAACTATTCTATGATTCCATGATTCTAATACAGTAAGTGGGAATCCAGAGTATGCTTTGTTTTCTGTGCCAACCACGAGGCTCCATATGAAGATGCCAGCAAGAGACAACTTTCTATCAGAGTGGGATATGTGAAGGCCAAGTTTGGCAAAATAAATGAATAGTTGTAGAAGACAATGAAATCCCAAGAAGGGAAAAGACATGACTATTGAGAGCTAAATGGATAGGCTGCAAATGGAAACTGTTCAAAAACCACAAGCGATATGACAGGGAACAGCTGAGCTACTAACCTTTCCTGGCAGGTATTGCCACATTTGCAAGTTCTCAAAACTGCTTTACCAATGCTCTGTGACATAGTGCACTTAATACTCTCTATAATTTACAGAGAAATAATTATTATTTACGGATAAATAATTATTAGGTCATTAGTTAAATAAGACCCAGAATGCAAAGAATTACTAATAAAAAGGATATTAAAGGTTTTTTTTTCTTTCTCCTGGGACACATCTCTGTCAAAGCATCATTAGACAGAGAACCATTTTTTGCACAGCATTAAAAAAGTCACCAAAGAGCTGGAGACTATCCCACTCTCATAAGTATGCACAGAAATTTGCATTTGGGAATTAGAAAGTGAATTGAACAGTGAAACAGCACAACTTCACTCAAATGCTTGACGGATATTTGGTATATTATGGCATTGACCTTGCAAGAAGTTGGTCCTTATGCACAGTCTCTTGCACATCTATATTCTAATGGCTCTGTTTCTAACATCTGTCTGGATTTTATAGTAAAATTTAACGAATTAATTGAGTCTGAATTTCAGAAGTAAAGACATGGGGCATGCAGCACAAAAGGAAAAGGCTGGTATCTACAGTGCCAGTGGCTCATTTATCCTGGATCCAGCCAGGATAAATGCAAATTCAGTCCCTTTTAATACGTGCAGCCTGTTCATTCTGAGCAGGAGGAGGTGAGAGAGATTCACACTCAGACAGTATCACTTGTGTCTGAGATGTCTGTCTCTGTGTTACATCTTTGCTGCATATCTGACAGTCAGCTGGGAAGTGTGCGACCCACAGTTGTAATGGAGCCTGTGGGACTTCAGCCACTGCCTTCAAGGCAAGACTCATCCTTGATCTCATACAGGATCTTTCATAGACAATCAGAATGCCATATTTCACATTTCTCTATTTTTTTCATATTTATTTCCGTGGTGCAAATGCTTTATGCTTCCTGAAAACATACCAGATTTGATTAATTATGTTAAATCATGACCACTTTAATTACACTTAACCTACCTTTGCTTCTACGCAGGGCTGCCCTTACATATGTTGCTGGCAACAACCATTGCTTTTTGGAGACCAGCTTTCCCACTGCTGTATGCACAGGTAGCGTCAAGTAAGAGTTAATTTGATGTGCAAGAGCAAGCTGTCTCATAAATCCAACTCATTTCTGTCATTCATCCAAACCATCCTATTGGAGTAGGGCATTGAGCTCCAGCTAAAATGACCTTGATTTGCCTACTAGGCACCAGCTGCATCCTGCTAGATTTAATAAGTAAGTAATTCATTCTTTATCTTGGTCAGCTTTCTTCATTTGTTTTCCTGATTAAATTACGGAGTAGAGATTTTCATAAATTTATCATCCCTGTGGTTTCTATTTCACTTGTATTCTATGACTCTACATTAAACTTCCCAACACTGCTTACATATTCAGAAGTTCTTCTCTTTCATATGTCCTCCATTTCTAGGATGGGAAAATAAAGAAGGCTTTTATTCACTTGGGCCAGTAGAAAATGAAAGTCTGTTGTAATATTCAAAGTTCAGATGTTCAACAGCTCACCCAGCTACCCACCTGAGGCGGAACAGGTACACTGCAGCAGCTGCTGAGCTTAACCCACATATTTTGTCAGATGTTTTCTTATTTCTAATGAAGGAAACTTCTTTACAAAAGCTCCTGAATTCATTTTTACTATGCTTAGCATTTCTGTGATGAGGAGTGTACTTCCTTATTCTCTTGTATTTTTGTCTAGCTGTTAATTATGGTAATCTTATGTTCTACTTGCATATGGAAGAACTGAAGCTAAGAACTTCAAATGAAGCCAGAATCTGTCCCTGCATTAATACTGTTTCAGAGACTGAATTGCAACCAGAATGCTTTTTCTAAGAAGCAGATAACACTGTCTTTGGGCAAACCACATGAGTATAATGGTTCAGCCAGTTAACAGACCAAATAACCTTAATAATGATAATGATAACGATGATGATGATACTAATAATAACAACAATAATAATTATGACAATGATAGTGATGATGATAAATTAGGTTGCACCAACCAGAAAAAAAATACGCAAAAGTTTTAAAGACAAATCTTGTAGAGAAACCTTTTTAAAATTAAGTTCCTGAAGGATACCATCAGTTTGGGTAGTGAATGACTAATGGAAAGAGTTTGGCTGCTTATGATACTATAAAATTAATGTCTGAAAGTTGGCTTTTTGCGATTACTGGGTTCCTGCAAAGTCCTGTCATAGAACTTCAAATTCCCTCAGAGCTGGTACAATTTTCTTTTCCTCTTTGTCACTTGTGCTTGCCTATGACAAAGGTCAGCATTTTTAAGTACAGTGATATAGAACTTTTTGAAGTAAGCTGTTGCCTTGTTCCAGTGTGTTAATCAGGACCTTGTAATTAAAAGTAACCTCCCAACAATGAACTAAGGGCTCCATAGCTCTTTGGTATGCTTGGTGGTTTCTTGCTGTGTTGTTGAAACATTTTTCTGTTTCTGATGAAACAGCTTAGCTATCCAGGAAGAAAATAGCCAAGCTGGCTAAATAGCTCACAGTTATACACTTGTGTAACACACTAGAGAAAAGGTTAACACGGAACATCATACTTCCTGGTGCACTGCCTGCTGAGAGAGGAATGATGGATTTTGAGAAACTGGCGGCATTCATCAGCAGGGCTCTGATTTTCCAGCTTGTAAAAAAGTTGAATGAGTTCAATATGTTACTTAAATTCTGAATGACAGCATAAAACATGAGTAGCATGTGGAGTAGGTAGATCAAGAACAGCATGTTTTTAAGGAATTATTTATTATGTATTACAGTCATTGGAACTGTTAAAAAAGCAAGAATCCCCTCCTAGTGGTACAAGAAGCAACTATGACCATCATTAAAATACTTGGGCAATAGTCCAGAAACCTAATTTGCATACCTGCCTGTACATCTTCCTCCCAAATGCCTTCCTCTTTCTCATTCTCTCCTGGAAACCCATCCTTCCTGTTTGTTACTTCAGCTCTTTCATCACCTATGTCTGTGAGGCTGGAGGCACTCAGCTCTCCTCACCCTCCAGCAGGACTGGGTTTTCAAACCTAGACACAGCATCACCTGGGCAAGAGATTAAAATCAAACCAAAGGGAGAACGCTTCAGCCAAGGTACAGATTAATAATGGAAATTCAGTGAAATACAAGGATGTGTGATTTGGAAACAAAAGAATTAGTGAAAATAAAAAGGAATTAGGAAAATTCATGGAAAAGTGCCCTAACAGATCCACAAAATAGTGTATACTACATGCAGCCTCTAAGAAGACTCAACTTTAGATTACCAGAAGAAGGGAAAGTAAAATAGAGGGGAAAATTTTATATATTTGTCTTGTTCCTTGTTCCTCCTAAAGCCACTTGAAGACAAGAGAGTTGCTTAGATGGCTTTTTGGCTCAATCTAAATGAAGTAGGTCCTACCTAACAACTTTCTCTTGAAAATGAAATTCAGAAATCTGGCTTAAAATCTTGTCCTGGATTTTCCACTGTTCATCGCCAGTGTATCTGGTTATAATTTAAATATTGACATCTTATCTGGTAACTTTTAAAATAGATACATTTCTGGTATTTTACCAGCTGCATTTTAGCATCAGTGTTAGAAACTCCCTTACCATTGATTGTACTGAAGAGATACTGTCCTTGATGAAAGTTTTATGGTCTTTCTTATGAAACAGGGTCTTATTGTTGAAGAATACACATAAGCAGGTTTTGTTTTTTATGGATGTAATCTGTTGCATGTTTTCTGTGTGACAGCATGAGAAAAAGAAAGAGTGAAAATTTTAGGAACCTTTTCATCCTGTTACTAAGAAATCAGATGTTTGGGGCAAAGGACAGTGGTGTTTTTGTGTACTGACAATAGCAGTATCAAATCAGTATTACTCCCAAGTCCTGCAGAGAATGTTCCTGTGCTGAGGACTCAGTGCATTGGTTTACCCTAGCAGCAGTGAGGTATTCAGCTCTTGGGCTGAGGAATTAATCTTCTCAAAGGCTTTAAAATATTGTAAAAATAAACCAGGATCACTGAAAACATCTTTTCAGGTGGTGGCTGTTAATCTGCTCGCCTCTGCATCGCATGTCCAGGCCTAATTGCCTTGTATGACCTCATGATGAATTGGTCTAACGAATGGTGCTGTGCCTGGATTACTTTGCAGTTGCTAACTCAAATATTTGCAGGGAGGACTGCCTTTCTTACAGGGCCTGCTTTGTATTGTGTGAAGTTGTTAAGACTGAGAAGCCTTAATGTAACTGATACAGCAGCATGCAGATGTGCTTACCTTTTTTTTTTTTCTTTTTGGTTTCATTCTTTGTTGGTTTTCTGTGTTCTGACTATAGTAAAAGTTTTGGCATGAAATGGTGGCAGTGAACTGTTATTCTATTTTTCTGTATTTTCAAATGAATTTTGAGCTAATTAAAAGTAGTCAACGAACATCTTTGAAAGCCACATCTTTTATTTACAGAACATAGACAGCATGGGAAACATGCTTTGTTTTATTAACGTGCTTAAACTCAGGTTACCAGCGTGGACATATTACTCCTAGCAGTGTATTTAGTGTCGCAAACGCAACAGTAGTTGTACAGAGAGACAAGGGTCCTCCGGAAATGTAACAGATTTCCAACTAGTAGTAATCAAGGGCAGAAATTCTGCAGCTACCATGGATTTTATCAGATGCTAAACCATCACAAGATTGAAATCCTGGTTGTCAAAGGGGACTTGAACTATTTCTATATCTGCCAGAGGGGCAGCACAGCAGGGCACAAGCTATCCAGGAAGTTCCTGGAGTGCATAGAGGCAAACTTGCTAACACTGGTGACTGGCTGAGAAGCCAATGAGGAATGCCACTCTGCAGGACCTCCTTATGCTTCCAGAAAAGATCTGGTTGAGGATGTGAAGGATAGGAGAAGCTTTGGCTGCAGTGACCCATGGTGACGGAGTACAAGATCCTGAGAGGAGGACCAGACAAATAGCAGGATCACAGCTGTCAAAAGAGCAGACTCACTTCAGGACAGAAGCAGACTTTGGCCTCTTCAGGAATCTGCTTCGAAGAATTCCATGGGAGAACATCCTGGAGAGAAGAGAGCTGATTAACTTTCAATAACCACCTCTTTCTCCAAGCTCAAGAATGGTCCAGTCCAACAAGCAGAAAATCAAGCAAAGATGGCAGGAGGCCTGCATGCATGAACAAGGAGCTCCTGATGAGCTCAGACATCAAATGGAAGCACACAAGACTGTATTCAGTTTACATTGAAGGGTTTTGGTACTGGAGCAGGTAGCCTCACTGCCATGTGGAAGGGATGAGCCTGGAGCAAGTGGCTGCAGTCCTTTGAGAGCCCACACAGGAGCAGATTCTACTAAGAGGAACTGCAGCTCATGGAGGAACCATGCAGAAGCACGTTGATCCTGGAGAAATGAAATGCAGGGAGATGACCCATGCTAGAACGGTTCTCAAAGGACTGCAGCCCATGGAAAAGACCCATGCTGGAGCAGGGGAAAAGCATGAGGAGGAAGGAGCAGCAGAGACCAGCTACAAAGGACTGAACAGAACTAACCACAGTCCCCCATTCACCTGCATTGCTGGGGAAAGGTCTGGCAGAGAAGTGTGGAAACAAGGAATGAAGCTGAGCCTGGGAAAATGGCATGGATGGGGGAAAGGTGTTGTTTTAATTTGTCTTTTTTTCTCACTACCCAAACCTATTTTAATTGGAGCAAATTGAATTAATTTTCCCCAAGTGAAGTCTGTTTTGCTCATGAAAGGAATTGGTAAGTGATGTCCCTGTTTTTACCTTGACCTATGAGATTTTCTATCCTGCTTGCTTCTTCTGTCCTTTTCAGGAGAAGTAGTGAGAGAGTGGCTGGATGGGCATCCAGCAGGGTCAGCCTATCACCAAGAGGTAGAAGCAGGGGCAGGTGACCTGGGAGGAATGCAGAGACACTGTCCAAGCATGCAGAAATGGGGTTAGAAGAAGCAAAACCCACAGGGAATTGAAACCAGTGAGGGACCTAAAGAACAACAAAGAAAGCTTCAACAGGTGTATCAGTGGTAAAAAGAAGAGACGAGAAAATATGGGCTTACTGCTGATGTGGCAGGGAACCTGAAGGCAAAGGCTATGGAGAAGGCTGAGGAGTGCTTTCTTCAGTTAGGTCTTTGGTAATACCAGCCTTCAGGCATCTCAAGCTCTGAATGGGAACACATGGAGAAAAGAAGACTTTTCTTCAGTTAGGATCAGCTCAGGGCAGATTTAAATGAATCTGAATGTACAGGTCCATGGGACTTGATAGGATGCACCTTGATAGGCTGAGGGAGCTGGCTGGTGTCATTGCAAGACAAGTCATGATGATGTTTGAAAAGCCGTAGTAACATGGGGAGGTTTCTGAGGACTGGAAGAGAGTGGTCACTCCTGCCTTCAAGAAGGGCAGGAAGAAGGATCTGGAGAAGTACAGGCTAATCAGCCTCAGCCCTGTCCATGGGAAGGACATGGAGCACATCTTCCTGAACTAGATGACCACCAAAGGTACCTTACAAACTCAACGCAACCTGCTATTCTGTGAATAGGTACTCAAATCTAACACATAATTTTGCTAGACTCTACCCAGTTGGACATTTGTTCAGTTTCTGCGCTTAAACCTCAGTAAGTCATTTATTTATATTAGTCTAAGTAGTGATTTAAAACCTCTTTGTCACAATTTCAGACAGTAAAATTTGTTTTGGGACAAGGAAGTTATTTTCCATCAAGATGTATTTGCCCTATTTCTGCTTTGACTTGTGTAGATAGCGTAACATAAGCCCCTAAATCTCAATGAATTTGGAAAGATACACTTTCGTACTTTATAGTAAAAACCTGGAAAAAACAGCATAGAATGGAGGTTGTACTGTGCAGTATTCCACTTCTAAAAATGAGGTCATTAGGCCTGGCTAGTTCTGATTTCCTGCTAATTTTGAAGCAGATTATTCTGCAGTTTTTTCTGGCCTTCTGTAGGTTTCTCTTGCTGTTTTGTCTGCTTCTGCCCGAATCAACTTGAGATTTGCATTGAATAATTTTTTTTAATACAAGTTTGCTCTGCTGATTGTTCTGAGTCCTGGAGATTGTTCTCCATAACATTTTTCACCCAAACCTGAACACTACTTTTACATTTTTGCTACTTCACATTTTGGATGCCAGCATTTCAAATCATCAGATCAAAATCTGAAATGTTCAAAATGTAAGGAAAAGTCTGAAAAAAAATTGAAAATATTTTAACAGGCTTCATATACAGGAAAAGTTTAACTTACTCCAGTTTGTAAAGTACTTGGAGATTCTGTGATTGCAGCTACAATTCAGGTACAAATACAATGGTCTATTGTTCTCCAAGCAGGAACCTCACCAAGATATTTCGGTTATTGAGTTGCCAAAGCTGGACTGGACTTTGCTGCTAGTCTTGCCAGGAAGTTAAGGGTCATATAGCTCTCCAAACTTAGGTCTGTCTTCTGCGTATCCTAAGTATAAGCACAGTTTCATGTGCAGGAATACCAGAAACTGTGAGAAACGGCATTTATTACATTTGTGTCTTTGTTGTTATTTTTCCTTTGTGATCTGAATCCCAATCTTTCTCTTTACACTTCTGAAGTGTCTGGAGATTGCCTCCTGCCAAGAAGTATTGTTTAGTTTTCAGTTTCTCCTAAATTTCAAACCACCATGCAAGATGGGGTATTTCTTCACTTCCTCCCTCCCAGGACCATGATCAAATTCGACATTCACATGGCAGCATCCTAGGTGAGCATCCGTGGTGAGTGACTTGAGACTAAGAAAATTACTTGGATTTAGCCTTTAAGATAATCTTTACTTAAAGATTTATAGAAGCAGAGGAAAGTCCCCTTAGCTTTACTGGACTTTGTATCTGACTCAGAAGGCTCAAAACGTTAAAAGCCCAGCCTTGCATGAGAAGAGGATGGCTGTGAGGATCTTGCTTCTTCCTTTTCACTGAAGGCTTTGAGAGTAAGTCAAACATTGTGGAGTTGTGGTTCTCTCTTTATACTCTCACATAGTTAATTTTCTTGTACTGAGATTCCAGCTGAGCTTTCAGCTAAAATGAATGCAATTAATAATTGGGAATTCAATAATATCTGAATTTCAAATTATTGCATGAGACATATGAAGTGTTGTACTTCATTGGAAATGATTAATTAGGTTTTGAAAATTATCTTGGCTATGTAAATCTATTATTAAGGAAATGGGTTGGAATTTTTAGTTTTAAGAAATGAATGTAATATTGCCATTAAAAATTCTCCTTGTGATTATTCACAGAATAACTCCAAGAAATGTAAGAAATTAATTTCTCTTTGAACAAGTGTTCTCTTGCATTCACAACTGCAGTTATGCTCCACATCTTGCTACTCTGATTCAGAAAAACTGCAATTGGAAGTTGCTATTTCTTCTGGGGAGGAAAAGAGAAGATCAAATCACATTCTAGCAGATCTTCTGTTATGTATTACTTTGTCTTCTGTCTAAGGATATATAGGAGGGAGCTGCACAGGTCCTTTTGACTGGAGAGCACAAAGCCAGGGGCATTCTACATTTCTGCGTGTGATGCCAGGCTCTCGGTATAAATGTGGGTCTCCAGCTGAACGAGTTTCTCCCCCTGTACACTGAGCAGCAGAAGCAGGGAAATTCAGGTCCTATCTTTCTGGCAGGCATATACCTGTTTTTCTGCACTGTGTTCAGCCACTGGGATAACTCAGCTCCCCACCTGCTATGCCTTCTGCTCACCTGGTTACTTTCCTATGGCACTTTGCAGCTCTCAAAGAGATAATTATACCTTTGAGTTTTTCCTATTTCATCTGTTATAGTAAATGACCAGGTATGACATTTAGTTCTGCTGCTGACACCTGCAAATGCTAGAGCTGGCTGGTAGAGTTTTAAGGTTTGTTGTTGTTTTCATTTTTGTGGATGTGTGTTTAGCATGTGCCATTCTGAATCACCCATTTTGTCCACGCTGTCAGGTACAGCTTGCTTGGGGTATGTTCCAGCTGATAATAACCAGCTCACAGTTTGCACAATATTTATCTAGAAGTCTTTGATCACAACTTTATGTTATTTCTTCCTTGACGGCTTAATTTTACTTTCGCCAGAAGCTCCAAACCTTTTCTTTCATATGGTAAATATATAGGAATGCTGCATATGAGACTATTCAGCACAAAGATTTTAATAAAACACTCCTGTAAACATGCTTGCTTCTCTGTTACAGTTATTATAAGTGTATGTTTAACTTGCTGATTTCACGCACTACTGTGCAGCCCTTTGTTATATATTAACTTAAGACTCAATCCCACAAGATACTGACTGCTTCTGGATCATGCTGAGACCCTTTTACTCCCATCAGCATTAAAGGGCTTACAGGTCACTCAGCACCTCGCAGGACTGAGCCCTGAATCTGAGCAACAACAGCCTCTTTCAAAAGCCGAGCAGGTTTTCTGGAACAAGGTTTGTGCTGTAGCTGGGCAATATTTTGTACAATGGATTTTTATACATTTAGATTAAATCTTATCCAGAACAACAGATCTTGTAGTTCATGGCTTCTGGGAGACATAAACATGTTGGTATATAGAATTGTAGTTCATGACATTTTACAATTATGGCTTTAGTAGTTGCTTCAGTTAAGTGCAATACCATAGTAATCATTTGTGTGCTGGCTGCAGTGTGCTTTGCCCCTCTGTTGAAGTGTGTCTGTTTTTTAGAGTTGTAGATGATTTGTTTAGTTTATGTAGCAAAGCCATTTGGGCAGTATTCATCGCTGAGCTTATGCACTGAACAATGTGGTGCTTTGTGTACTGCTACTTCAAGGGGATCCCACTGGTAGTGGCATTGGGGGGCAGATTCCCTGGCATTATCCCAGATTTCTGGAATCCCCTTGGGCTTACATTTTGGAAAACCAGGAGAAATATTTAGTGGCCAAATGTATCTTAATAAGACCAAGATGTGGTGTAGCCTGTGTATGCTACAGTATTAATTACTACTCTTTCTCTGAAACTTGGTTTGGGAGAAGACTGTGGAGTTAGTCTGCATTGTAAATTTGGATGCATTTGGCACAGAAAAGGTGTTGTTACATACTGATTCTAAAAAGTTATTCTTGCTGGTTTGTATGCAGGTGAAGAGCATAATCTTCCATTGTTTGCAAGGAAAAAGTAATGGGGTTTAATTCCATCCACAAGAAAGAAAAATCACTTCCAAAAAGGCAGCTCCTACCTTCCCTGTTCAGCACCTTGCCATGCTAGGCAAACAAGGAGGTGCTCTTTGATTTCCGTCCTGGTATCACCTGCGAACAGTGGTGATTTGGAATTAAAAACTAAACCTGAACTTTGCTTTCAGACTTACACTTCAGGTTAGGCAAAGACCAAGGCACAGTTCTGCTCTAGGGACTGATGGAGGAGTCTCTCTTTAATTCAAATACACGTGTGTTAATAACTGTATCTTTTCAAAATAAGCAATGACACTATTGGCCTTTGCCCTCACTCCCACAATTTAACTATACGTTGTGCACATAATTATGTGTGGATTATCTCTTGAGATTGGTGTTTTTTTAAGTGTGCACTAGTAGAGGATGACATACTTGAATTGTCTGCAAGATCACAGCTCTGGCGATGTACTCTAATCAGGGTATGAAATTGGTATGTAAATAGACTCAGGATTAAGCAACTTGCTGACTGTCCAGTTGGCTGCTGTGCTTCTCTGGCCAATAAGCAAAAGACCCAAACAAGACTGAGCTTTTAGGAGTCTTTAGTAAATGAGAGTTTTCTATGTAGCTCTAAGCACAATTAGCTAAGCTAGCAGTTAAGAAGTTAAGAGCTTTTTTACCCATTAAAAGAAGTCGGGAAGTAGGCAGAAATTTATGGGAACAAAAGTGGACTGCTGATGCCAGTGAAGTATTTTCCAAAACTTTCAGCATAGGATGAAGGCACCACATGATCCCATATAAGAATATTGCAGCAGAAAGTAGTCACAAGTACTCAATATCCTCCCTGGGAAAACAGCTCCTGGTTTAGGAGAAATGAGCCTGGGGCTGGTTGTATGCTAATTGCTTTTCATTGCTGTGTGTTAACAAAGCTGTTTAACACTTGCTGTAAAGCCTGGATTTCACTCTCCTTTCATTTAATACCAGGTTAAATCTGGGCTAATAAGCTCCCAAAAGCTTAGAGGTTCCAGTAAAATGAGATTTGGTCAAAAATTACAAGTTGGTTTTCACTAGTAAATGTTGTAGCTTTAGCACCCTAAGCAATGAGAGAAGTAATACTGGTGAGAAAGGAGAATAGAATATGCGTCATTGGGATATTGAATGATTTAGTAGAAGGTCCTGGTCTTACTGCAAACCTTAGGACGGGTTTCTTTCTCCAGAGGGCCTGAACTCCCTTTGTCCCCCTTTTCTTAGACTTCAGCACAATGAAAAATTTAATAATCAATTTTGAATCATTTTCAAATGTTTGTGTGATGTATCCTGGCCTGTGTCAGAATAGTGTGTCCAGCAGCACCAGATCATCCCCCTGTATTTGGTACTGACAAGGCTGCACCTCGAAACCTGTGCTCAGTTCTGGGCCCCTCACTACAAGAGAGACTTTGAGCTGCTGGAGTGGGTCCAGAGAAGGCTAACAAAGCTGGTGAAGGGTCTGGAGCACAAGTTTGATGAGGAGCGGCTGAGGGACCTGGGATTGTTTAGTCTACAGAAGAGAAGGCTCAGGAGGACCTTATCACTCTCTATGGCTACTTGGAAGGAGAATGGAGTGAAGAGGTGGTTGGTCTCTTCTTCCTAAATAACAAGTGATAGCACAAGAGGTAGCGGCCTCAAGCTGTGCCAGGAGAGGTTTAGACTGGATATTAGGAAAAAATTCTTCACCAAGAAGGTGATCAGGCATTGGAAAAGGCTGCCCAGGATGGTGGAATCACTATCCCTGGAAGTGTTCAAAAAACATGTAGATGAGGCCCCTAGTGACATGGTTTAGTGGTGGTCTTGGTAGTGCTGGGTCAAAGGTTGGACCTGATGATCCTAAAGGTCTTTTCCAACCTAGGTGAGTATATGATTCTCTGATTTTGCATAAGTGTTGAAAAATCGAGATGTAGTATATTGTGCAAGGAGCAGGATGTTTTTCAGTGTTTTACAGGCAGCGATATCTGTGGCTCTGAGGGCTCAGCACTGAACAGGAGCTGTTTGTCAGCAGAACAATAGCAGGTTTTCTGATAAATTAAGCATCTTCTCTTGACCTGGCACATTGAAGTGTAAAGCTGATCCTGCAGTCAGCTGGAATTGGCTTGTTATAAAGGTACACCCATGACTCTGGTTAAAACAATTATGCTGGAATGTGTTTGTCTGTGGCTCTTCAGGACTTTCAGAGATAAAGCTTTCATGTAAACCTTGTCCCTGCTAGGAAAATTACCAGATGCTGACAGGGGGTGTCACCAGTGGCTCAGCTGAACATATGCCGCATATGGTTTGGCTGCAAGTGCTGGACAGGGAGGCTCCCTGCTGCTGCTGAGATTGCTGAAAACAGGTTTTAAACCAGCTGATTTCAGCACGACACTAAACATCAGCCTCTATGCAGTGTCCATTGTACCAATGAGACTGAACATTCAAGTGTAGATTGGCCTGCCAAAATTTTGCTGCATCAAAAAAGTGTCAGGTGGCATCTTTACTGAGTTGTTACACAAATGGTAGTTTTTAAGCACTCAGAAACCCCAATATCCTTGCATTGAGACTACATTTGCAGTATTTTGTGGTGAGGCTGGAATGAAAACTGAACAGAGATTGAATGCAATGCAGATTTAAATCTCTGTTCATTTAAGGATGGTTTTGATCTCTGAATTTGACACAACAGCCCTCCCTGAAAAATTCAATTAACCAATTTCTGGAGAAACTATTTTCTTGCTTTTCCAGAGAATACACTTTAAAGTATTTCCGGCCTGAGATGGTGCCACAGAATTTGGGGTTTCTCCTTGTGTCTTTCGCAAACCTGCTACAGGCACCCACCTCATACCCAGCTCACACCCACACATCCTGGCACCCTACAGCTTTGAAATACAACACATGGAATAAGCTGAGGGCAAGTGCATGTTCCTTTAGCCCTTTCCAATTCATACCCTCTGGGGAAGCTCCTGAGAGAAATTTGGAGTCTGGAGCCATTTCAGGAGTCCCATTGTTTGTGAAAGGAGTTTCCAGTCACCTCCTGGCACTTGGATACTTACTTCCACCTTCTGCTCTGCAACAGCTTGGGTGCAGACGGGGGAGCTGGTTCAACTCACAGCCTGGCAGGAAAATGCAGAAGGCATGTCCAGCATCTCTCACTTTAGGTGGTGGCATGCTCTTAGATTGGCTTGCGCCACCAGTTCTGCTTTCATCCGTACAGACCAGGTAGATTGAAGGAGATGATGTGAAGAGGAATGTGAAGTGGTCTATGGAGCATCTCTGGGTCAGTGTGGGTAACAGGATACAGCAAAGCAGCCATTTTCTCCTGCAACAGAAGGAGAAAGTTTGCTGAATTACATCACGAAAAGTGGGATATGGGAAGAGATCTGACTCAGGTATTTTACTGTTGCTTAGACAAAAGACAACCTACGACAGAATTGGTGCGAACTGCCTCACTTTCTTACTGAGCAGGAAGCATGGCTCACATCTCCAGCTTAGTATTTTAATTATGTACCCCAGTATGTTGAGGGAATGCCTTGTAAGGTGTTTCTTGTTATATCTTCTTAACCTGAAGTTTAACAAGAACCTTTTAAAAAGGCCGGTGTCACTGACAGGAACTGAAATGTCCATTTTGCTGTTTACATTGTTTAGGCAAAGGCAGCCCACCATTATAAATTAACTTTCATAGTAAAGAAAGAGGTATCCTGTGCTCTTACAAAACATAAATTATTAGGCAGATCTGCAAATCTGCAAAATTTAGAAGATTAATGGACCATCATCAAAATAAGCAACTGAGTCTTGAAATGGGTACTTTAATCTGAACTCCTTTCAAAAAACTGGAATTTAGGGTTTGTCCTCTGCATGAGTAGGTAATGGATTATTTTCACCATGTGTACACTTTTTATAGCTCTCATCACCGTATTCATCAAAGTGCCAGAGGAGCACTGATGGATTTATCCTTGCAGGCCTATAGGTTATAAGGTACTACTCCTATCATCACTTATTTTACACATATGGCACTTAAGCTGAGAAAAGTATGCTGAACTGCCAAGGTCAGAGAGAAACAAAATCCAGAATATCTCTTCCCTGCCTCTGTCATGAAGAAGCCTTTGCTGCCTGAGATGGGGGTTTCATTTGTTCAGATAATTTACTATTACTTAGGGGTCTGGTAGAATCTGTTTTAACCTCTAGTCTTTGGAATGTGGGTGTCTGAGGCAATGGCCACAAAAGACTCTTGGGACACTGGTTCCAGCCCTCTCTGTTTCAGACAATGTGGTACCTTAGGTATACATAACTAACTCATCTCAGGCTACTAAAGTTAGGTTTTCTTCCACACCATTCTAATAGGAAGACAGTCGCACAATTTCTATGTTCTGATCTTTAAGAAATCTGGTTTCCCTCCAAATCTGATGTTCAGCTGCAGTATCTTACAGAGGCGAGCTATAGGTATTATTTGCATTGATTCCTAGAAACAGTTATTATATTGCAAGTAACATCAGGTTGTAAGAGATTTCCTTGACTGATACTACCGATAAAAGAGCTAATTGAATGTGTATGGTTGTTTTTAACAGGATCAGTAAGCTAGCACAAAAATTATAAACCTGCGTGTGTCTGATTCCATGTCCAGACAAGTAAATTTTTGAGTGAGCAGCACTGTGTCTAAAGTGTGTCTGGAGACACTCTGTGTCTTTAAAATCAGGCAACTTCCTTTCCTGACAAAGTAAATAGACAGTTTACTTAGGTTTCATCATCCATGTTTTAAAAGAACCCTCTTGATTTTAGTATTAATAATGAAGAAGATAATTAGTTACTGCAACACCAGAGAAACAGAGGAATGGCTATTAACTGAAGGCTTATTCTTGCTTTGAAGTTTTCAGCAGGCTAAATTTAGAGCACAAATTTTACTGAAAAGGCCTAGCATGTAAATGTTGTTGTAGCACTTCATTGTTCAAATTGGGTTTTTCTAGCTTTTCCCTTCCATGGGATTCTTGATAAAGTAAAGTAAAACAAAAGTAGAAGATGTTGACAAGCTAGAGGTAAAATTAGTGAGAAAAAGAAACAAGGTGGAGGTGGTAATTCAACCTTCTAGCACAAGAAACATGAGCATGAATGTTAATGTACTTCAGAGTGTAACAAAGACATTAAGTTTGTCCTTGTGAAAAGAGACTAGACAAAGAGAAGTATTGATACTAACAGAAAAACTCCCCCCTCCCCCGCCAACCATGTAGTTCTTAAAGCACACACATCAAGACTGCCTAGAAGCCTACACCAAGCCTCACTGCTTTCCCCTCGCATGCTACCTGTTTCTCCATTTCTTAAACTTGCTGAGGTACTCTTCTGACCCCATGAACATATCAAAAGCTGTGATTGTTCAGGGCTTTTTGCCCTGGCCATCACGGAGTTAACGAAGGTGTGCAGCTGCACTCTAACCAGTTGGTTATTTCTGTTGCATCACACTGGGCCAATTATTCTACTGAGACCTATTATTTTATTGTAATAAGCATCAGAAGCAAGATGGTCTTATATAACTTTGCATAATCTCTACTGATGTGGCATCATTCCTAATGAAGTCCACTACCTGCTTTACTTGTAAAGCATTTCCATCTTTTCCAGCATCTGGCGGACACTATACCTCTGTAGTGTTGCTGCACCCCTACGCCCTTCAGCACAACTGAATGACTTAAGCGAGGGTTGGGTGCTGCCTGTGCTTCCTCTGTGAGCTCAGGGAGAAGCACCAGTGCTCAGAAATCAAACAAACCCACATACGGCCCCTTGCTATGGCTCACACACAAAAATGCATGAAGTGCACCACCTCCTCCCTGTCACCCCTGGTGTGAGCAGTGCAAACATCTGCTGCAGGTGGCCCTCAGCCCTCAAACTCCTCAAGATCATTTATGTATATATCCTTCCACTGATTATTTTGGCCTCGTTGTATAACAGGGCACCTTCATACCCTCAGGTCATTTTGGAAGGGCAGTTTGAAATAGAGAGAATGGGATGGCAGGGTAATTAAGTGGGAGGGGAAGAAAGTTAATAAAGAGCTCCTAATAGTAGTCACTTTTACATGTTATTATTTTGAGCAAGGAAAATAAATACAGAATGGCTGCAGGGCCATCAGACGCCACAGTGAGAGGTATGACATAGAAAAGGATGGCAGGTGGAGCAGAGAAAGAAGAGAAAGCAAATGGCTGCAGTGGGACAATTCCTCCCAACTAGTCCTTATCACTTTAATGTACATCCACCTAACAGAAAATGTGACATAACTTTTCAGGACAAGAAAAAAAAAAAGATACAAGGTATGGAAAAAAAGATTAAAAAAAAAAACCCAAACATTTTTGCCCAATTTCTTTTTCCTATTTCTGTCTACTTTACATCTCCATGGTCCTTTTCCTTCCTGCATCTTATACTTTGTAAGACACAAATAAAGGTGGAATTCAGCCTTCCTAACTAGTAATTGGAAGTCTTCTTTATGTTTAAACACAATGATCTGTTTATTGGAAACTGTTCTGTAGTACCAGCCATCTCTTCATGTCATACTGCCTGAATAATGCCTCTTGAGGATGGGGAGAAAGAATAGCATCACAGTCAGACCCCATGGGGTTATAAATAGCATTCTAGCAGCCTGAAAGGCTGAACCCATCATTAAGTTGCATGCAGCTGTAGTGGTGTAGGTGGGCGAGTAAGAGCAACTCAGAGATGGGATAATGGTAACCTAGTACACAAGGGTCATTTTTCATTGATGGCGTCACTCCATTGGCCTATTGTGTTCTCCCTAAATTAGGTCTCTGTTTAACAAAGCTGAGCAAGCTCAGCAGAACAACCTTGGCAAAGCACATTTAAAAGAAGATTACAGGGCAGGGAAAGACAGATTGTTGTGTGTTGTGTTTTAGACCAAACTGTGACAAACTTTCCTCACTGTGGTCATTAATTGCCTTTATCAGCAGCAAAGTAAATGCAACAGGAAGTGGCCTTTTGGAAGTGACATACCGTCTTCCTGCACAGGGGCAATGATGACTTTCACCAGGCAAATTAAGAAGTTAATACAGCAGTTTAACCCAAGCAGTCCTTTGAGTGTTTTCCTTAGCAACATGATTAATTTTCTGGCATGGTTTTTTCAGTGCCAAGATGACACAGGTCTTGAATTTGAACAAACCCTTTCAATCTATTATTACTAGTTTTGTTAGAGATAAACAGAAATGGGAAAATCCTACATTAATTTCACACAGTTTATGTATAAAACAGATGAAAATATGTTAGTTTGATCTTGAATACGCAAACATACTACTCTTGCCTCATTTCTAAACTGAACAAATCGAGATCTTGATCCTGCTCCCAGTCAAGTCAGTGGGGGAGTTGCTTTTGATGGCAATAGATATATGACTCAGCTTAATTCTCCCTGTGGGACCTGTCTGTGTGTGAAGATTCCTTAGACATTAATTGCTTGCAGGAGAGTCTTTGCCTGCGATGTAAAAGGAAGGTGCAAATTGCAGAACTGAAGCATTGGCCATGTAATGCAGCCTGGAGAAGACACTGTCATTTAGAGCAAAGGGATCCCTTATTTCAGTGATTCTGCATTCTAATAACTAAATTCGGTCACTCATTAATTTAGAGTATGTCTTAGAGAGTCACTTCCTTTGCCATCTTGCCCAATAGCTGTTAAAGTAGAACAAATGCTTTTATGTTTTTCTGAAATTCTTTCTTTTGGCTCTTTTGTATTCTCTTTATAGTACTCAAAAAAAAGAAAAAAAAAAGAAAAAAATCACTACTTTAAAATAGACTTCTGGGAAGTATCTGTAAAAGAACCATGAAAGAAATAATAGAGCTGTAGGAGAGGCATTTCTAAATTACATGGAAGGAATAATTTTCATTTAGACTTTTCAGATTTAAGGGAATGACTTTATTACATAAATGTGCCCTTCACTATTCCAAGAAAGCAAAAAGAGGTACTACTACCTGTTAAAAGTTGGGTGCAGGGTTTTCCTTCATCATTAAAACTCTGTATTCCTTCTTTATTGTCACATTTTTTGTAATCCTTTCTTACCTCTATTACACTTGGAATAATCCTTTTCATACCTTGTCACATGTGCATTAAACCTCCTCTAAATTACAGACTTAGAGCTTCTAGAACAAGCATACCATTTTTGTTGCAGTAAGTGCGATGACCATTGTCATATCATTATTAAAAAACCTATGTATATACCAATCTGGAATTTATTCTTGGGGCTCTTCTCTTCACATATTACTGTACTTGGTCAACCATAACACTAAATGGTGGCACTGCCTCTCAGTTCACTGCAGCCTTTGTTAATCATCTGGACTCAAACTATTAGCCTGTAAATAACAGAGAAACATATGAAAGTGCTATGAAATTGTTCTTATTTACACTTTTTTAAGCATTCTCAGTGGAAAATAACATTAATCCTCTCCAGAAGCAAAAAAGCTGAAGAACCTGCCAGTTCAAAAGTACCTTTTCGAAGTCATAAACTTGCATGATATTTTCCTTTTTTAGGATTGTAGAAAAGCCTTTATATAGGCATGACTAATCTACTGAAAGTTTGTTTTGTAACTTTAAAGAAATGCTATGGCTTGTTTTTCTTCAAATATTGTAAGAAATTTGAAAGTCTTCAAGTTTATAGTGAGAAGAGTGATTTCCCTTTTTTCTTATGGCAGTGCTGTTGATAAATTTTGCTCTGCATCCTTTTCCTAAACCTTAGTGTAACAGCACTTGAATACCATCTACACTTCCCAGCCATTAAAAAAATAATATTCAGATTAAGAAAATATTTGGATAATTATAGGTCTCCAGAGCAGAAAGTAAATCCTATTCTCAGGCACATTTGGTGTGGTGCATCCGTGCTTTGCTAAATAGTACGTGGAAGGACAGTCTCTGACTCAATGGAGCTGTGAGAGTTAGAAGAGGGTTTTTGCATACTACCAATGTGCTAACAAGTCTAGAAGATTAAAACTGTAGTATTTACTTTTAGAAACTTGACAAATGTCTAATTGACTAAATGCTGTTATCTCTGTAATTGCAATTTTCTAGGTATTTCCTTTTTTAAATGACATTTAAATAACACAACATATGAAATATTTTACCTAACTATCTAAAGTTTCAGCAGCACTTTTGGCTGGATAAAGGAGACACCCAAATTAGTGCTTCAGTTCAGCTCAGTGTTTTTTTCTGCTTTTGCCTTTTTGTCCAGCTGGTAGGTAGAGGACACAGGAGGATGTGGGGGTTCTTTTCTCTTGGGGCTTGTGGATTAAAAAGGATGTGCAATGGATGTAGCTGGGATAGCTATGGAAAGGAATGTACGGGAACATAGAAACACAAATTCATTGAAATTCAGTTTTGAATAGTGCTGTCAGTAGTTTGAAGTGCCCAGCACAAACCCCTAGAGATACTAGGAAGCCTGTGAGACCGGTTTACAAGATACGTGTTTTTAAAGTTAACTTCTGATACATTCCTTGTCTCATATAAATGAAATAATATTTCCCTTTGCCATTTTAGCACCTTCACTGAGCCCCCCTTCCAAGACTCCCCTTTCTCGAAGTCTGAAGCAGATACTTCTTGTCTGCATTGACTTGAGAGCTTCCCCCCAGGCTAACACAGGCATGATCAGTAATGGACCATCTCCACACAGTGTCAGTGTTTCCCGTCTTAATCTCTATCTGTTTCTCCTTTGCTTCCCGTGCTCAGCACTGTAAAGCAACCACTTTGCCCTCTCATTTGAGCCGTTCTTTAAGACTCCCTCTTTCCTTGGGGTGTACCATAAAGCTGAGGCCAGCAGGACCTGGGCTGTGCCTCTCGCTGCCGACAACAGGAGCAGCCTGTGGTCACTCCTATAGTTATTTGCTGCCTCATTTGACCTACATCCCTTAAGCCCATTTGTTTGCCTCGACACCTAACTACATCTGGCCTTCGAGAGCAGGCCTACACTGCTCTCCGGAGAAGTAATTACAGCATGTACAGTCGCACCATTCTCAAAGGAGAGGCAGTGGGGCTGATGGCCTTTGTTACTTCTTCAGGGTGTTTCTGCCATACACTCTTGCTTTGCTCCGTTTTCATTTTGCCTCTTACTTGATCTACATTAAAACAGTTTTCATTCTGTCTACAGCTCCAGTCCACGTGTAGAACTATTTTTAGACAATAAACTATTTGAGCAAGGATTAGCAGTTGTTACGGGTCATGACATGGGGCTGTAAGACATTGTTCTCACAAAATTTGCCTCATAATATCCAAACATTGTTCAGATTGTGCATAAAATGTTGCTCTAAATATACTTTATTTGGGTGAAAAAAGAATGACACACGATCAGAGGCTTTTTACAAATACCTTAGGTTTGCCAGGAGGAGTAGTTATACTGCGTAAGAAAATGGACTATTTAACCTGCAGTTTATAGCTGGGAAAATAAACTCATAAAATCATAGAATACGATGGAAAAGGCCTTTGAGATTATCAAGTCTAGCCATTACCCCAGGACTGCCAAGTCCACCACTAAACCATGTCACTTAAGGGCCTTATCTATGTATTTTCTGAAAATTTAAAGGGATGGTGATTCTTCCACTTTCCTGGGCAGTCTGTTCCAGTGCCTGACCCCCTTTCGGCAAATAAATTTTTCCTATTATCCAGAGTAATCCTCCGCTGGTGCATGCCAGAGCATGGGTAAGACCTAGCTGATGTGTTGGCCAGTGCTACATGGCAGGACTACAGTGCGAAGCGTGTGACAAAAGCAGAGGTGAGCAGAACCCGCGTCCCTAACAATGCACGGTGAGAGGTGAGGTGGCAACACGGATGAAACCGCGAAGGTTCTGAAGACGATGATCCTTGCATGCCCAGATGCCTTCAGCTGGGGGACCGCCGCTGCACACAGGACTGACGCTCCTTCCCGCAGCCCTGCGGGCGATCCGGCGGGAATCCTTTCAGAGCGGGCGGAGCGGAGCGGCCCCTGCCCGGGGTACCCGAGGGTTCCCGCCCCACCTCTCCCCGCCCCGCCGGGCCGGCGCTGCCCGCCCTCCGCTGCCAGAGCGATGCGGGCGGCGGCGGGGACGGGCTGCGGCGGCGGCGTGCCCCGGCTCCCCTCAGGTAAGGCGCTGCTCCAGCAGCGGCAGCCCGGCGGGGAAGCTGCTGTAGGCTCCGCGCTGCGAGCCGAGTCCTTCATTTCACTGCATTTTACTTGTTCTCCTGCCTCTCCCGCTCCTTTTCTCAGGTGCAATTTATCCCAAAGCCGCTTTCCCTGGGAACTTCTCTGCCGAGAGCAGTGTCTCGCTCTCATTGCTGTTATTTACTCTTTTATATTTTTCCGCGTGGATATTCGCCAGCGGTCCAGGAGCACAAGGGCAGGCCCTTGAAGTTTCTTTGCCCTGCGGGCTTTTGTCCGGCCCCGGTGCCGCGGTGGCGGGGACAGGCTTGGCCCGGCTGGGCTCTGTTTTGCCTTAGAGCCCGGCGGGCTCCCGCCGCGACCCCGTGAATGAGAGGGATTAAAAACAGCAGAGAAGGAGACTGCAGGCGTCTCTCTGGAACACAGGAAAATCCTTTTATCCCAGAGGAACGGAGGCTCGCAAAACTTGCTAAAGTGCCCTCGGGAGGAGCAGCCTTAAAACCAGTGGGTTCCGAACTGCGCTTTTCACGTGGTGGTCGGGTTTGCTGCTCGCCGGCTGCTGCTCCCCGGCCCGCTTGATACAGCCCGGCAGCGGCGGGAGCCCCGGCAGGTTAACGCACCTCTTTTGGGGGCTCTGCCCCCGGCCTCCCGCTTTTCGGAGGCCACCCACCACCCTCGGAGTCCCTGCGGCCACTTGGGTGGAAAGAGACAAAGAAGGGCCAAGGCTGCCTCTCTCCATCAAGCTGAGCTGTGCGTTTTCCTCCTTTCGGGGTGGGGAGATATCCCTTGCCTCCTTCCCCCGGCAATGGCAGATTTGTGAGGATCCCGCTGGCACTTGCAGAGAGAACCTTCGTTTTTAAGATGGTGCCAGCTTTGTACTGAGCATCCCTGTGTGTTGGACTGAGTGGCTTCTGTGCGTTGGGCAGCATGGGGGGGAAAGCACCAGCCTGCCTGGCAGAGGCTCTTGGCCAGGGCAGGGGTCACATGGCTGGTGGTCCTCACACACCAGTCTGGTTTGGGCTGCTGGATCTCCCGGGCTCAGCCTCAGGGGGAGATCCCTCATGCAGCATGTGTCAGAGACTGACCGATTCCAAATTTGTTTTCATTGTGCTGTCATGACACCATAGGCCAGCTTCTGGCTTTATGTGCTTCTGAATCTTGTTTTCTTTGGCTGGGCAAAACACTTCCTGTGCACTTGATGAAACCTTTAGGGTTTACCTGCTAGGGCACAGACAAGACAGTTGAGCATCACACAGCCTTCTGACAGCAGCAGGTATAGGAAAAAATACCTACGTTTTCCTCTTCTTTGCCTGCTATTTGAGGATTAGGTGGCACTTGATGGTCATGCTCAGTTCTTTGGGTGAAAACTCGTGTGTCATGGGGCTCAGTGCTGAGCACAATGAGGAGGAAAGCTGGATTGCCGTTGAGGGTTTCTCTGTCTTATTGTTATGTGTCTGTGAATTGTATTTAGTGTTGTAAGGTAGGTGTGGTAGTTGTACTGAATTTAAAAGCTTATTAAGCATTACTGAGGGCAAGAACATATTGAAATTTTTCTGGTCTCTTAAATTGCTAATGAATTCAATAATACTCTGAGGGTGTTATGAATGCCTCCTCTCCAGTGCAGCACACCTTTTTTCCATGAAAAAGAACTCCTTTATTTCCCATGTGCCTTTATTTCCTGCAATAGGTCTCAAACTTCTTTTAGCTGGGGACTTTGTAAGGAGATTTCTCTAATGGTTTTGTTTGTTTTCCTGGTGCAGGCAGTGCAGCCTGAGGGGCTCAGGTCACCCAGCCAATGCGAAAGCAAGACAAACCAAGGTGCAGCAGATGAAGGAGAGGTGGCAAGGTCAGCTGGTGGAGACAGCAGTGTTGTTGCTTTGAGCTGCCCCAGCCTCCATCTCCATGCGTACAGCGTCGACAGCATGACAACGTTTCCAAATGTCTGTGGAAATGGCACCACCGTTACTTGTATAGTTATGGAGAATAAAGAGCCCCATAGCCAAACTACCTGTGTCAGTCATAATGGCGGGTACAGCACCAGCAGCAGTCATGAGGAGGAAATTCAAGAGGATAAACTGAGTCCTTCCAAAATCATGCGCTTTTTCACCACCCCTCGGAAGCGGGTGAACTCCAGCTCTGACAGGCCTCGCTCTCTGGTTTTGATGGGCAACACAGCCACATGGAATGCTTTGACTTCCATTAGAAAAATGGGATCTTTCAAGAAGCTGAAATCTTCAGTTCTCCAAGGAATTCAAACAAGGGAACGCTCAGACATCTTAAATGAGAACAGTGTTGGCAAACAGGGTTCGAACGGGGCAGTGGTGCGAGTTCAGATGAACAGGTATTCCTATTCGGGACCTCTACAGGATTTCCAGAACGAGGTGGACAGTTTAGGTTCTGACTGCTCTGATGCGGAGGAGTGCGATGAGTCTTTCCTGAGGAACACTCATCGTTCACGCAGCATCCGGCGGGCTTATGGCGCTGGCCGCATAAACTTGCTAGACACGGATAAAGTTCAGAGTCATCACAACTGTACAAGGCCAATGTCGCCTGTCATCGCAGGGCCAAGGATCTGTGAAATCTTGGTGAAAGACTCTGAAAACAACAGGGTCATTTATCGGAGAAGCAAAAGCTCGGATAACTTGAACTTCCTGAAAAAAAGCTCATTCAAACGGAAGTCCACCTCAAACCTCACGGATCTCAAGGTACCAAATGACAAACAGATGGCAACCAGGACTGTGAGTGATACTTCTGCTGACTTGGACAAAACCTGTGGGAACCCTGAGAGGAGATCCAAGCGGTGGAAGAGCCCTATCAGGGCAAAGGATTTTGACCGAGTTTTGAAACTGGTCAGTAACGTTACAGATGTTGCATGGAAGAAGGATGGCCCTAAGAGCATGGCTCCTTCTCCCACCGAGCAGTCCCAGAGAACAAGGTCAAACAGCAGACTGCATGATGACTACTCCCGCAGGGTTTCCAGCAGCACGGATCATGACAGAAAGAGATGCACTTCCCCGGTATCTAGTCCAGACACTTCCTTGCCAGGAACACCTTGTCTACAAAGCCCTGCAGTTGCTCAGGATAAAAAGGTTGAAATTAATATAGCTGTTTCTGAAGGCAAAAGCCTTGGGACGTCGTCAGGTGTTCCAGACTCCGACAGCTTATCCCCCATGCTGAATGACATTAGTCCATTTTCCAATGAAGTGTTCTATTCAGACTTGGATGAAGCTACCCAGCAGTTTACATACGAAGCTGAAAACACTCATGTTCCAGTCAGGCCGACTACTCCAAAGCCTCAAAGTCCTACTGCAGAGAAGGTCAAGTGCAATATGAATTTACAGTGCCCAAACCATCACAGCACTTTGTCACTGAGCTCATCAGAGAGTGAGGAGAGAGTCGAGGTACCAGGGCTGAAGATTGGCAGGAACCCTGTTTGCTTCCAGGACGCAGTGCAAACTGTGTACTATGATGATGGAAATGAAGACAGTGGCATAAGTAGCCACTCTCAGCTGAGCCTCAATATAACCTCTGGTGCTGAAGAGAAAAGGGAAGAGGTAAGAAAGAATGCAACATCCTTTAGAAGCTGTATATGTATCTATCAGGTTTTGTCTTTATTAATGCAAAACAATGCAAACAATGCAATATAACCTGACTACTAATACCTATTGCAGGTTGTTGTGGCTAAAATATGCTGACAGCAATTACTTCCTTTAATATATTCTCTTTGGATGCTAACATCAAATTATTTTTTCTTTATGCATTAATATCAAAGAAAATTTTGGCAGCAAAGCCATTCCTGTTTGTTTTCAAGGGCAGCTTATTGCACCCTGCAGATACACCACCTTGTCATGGTTTCTTGTCGGATTTTACCAGCCTGAGCAGGGTCTGGCTGTGTTTCCTTCCGAGCTAAAAGGTATCTGAACTGTCTGAATGTTTTGAAGTAGCGTTGATTCAGTGCAAATAATTGGCTATGGAAGTCTTGAAGAACATGGTAATATTTGTAAAGCAGTATGGCATGAACCATACAGTAGAGAGTTTTAAGCGTGGAGGTGTATCCAGTGTTTTCATTGGGCAGTGATGGCTATGCTGAGGGTGAGCTGTTTGGTTATTTGTCTGCCTGTAAGTTTCAAATGTCAATACTTTAGATGCTGGGCAGAGTGTGTTGCTTCTAATGTTTTGGTGGATACCAGCATTTCACTGTACCTAATGCATCATTTTATAGTCTCACAAGATGGGTAGGAAGAGGTTGCAGCACCTCTGAGGTAAGGTCATGTAATAAGCTTACCTAAAGCACAGTGTGAGCTGGCACTAGAGCAGTTGCAATGGTTTGGCAGCATTGGTGAAGAGCTGTCAGACGTATTCTGCACCCATCTGAAACGGTGCAGCTACTGAGCCCCAGCGATGTGCAGTAATGTGGGGTTTGGGATGGGGCAGCAGAGAGATGTTTGCTACTCACTGGGAAAAATGCACTGGGGCAAAAATCCCTCTGGATCTGTATGAGTATGGAAACCATTCACAGAATAAAGCTGGCATCTTTCAGGTTACCTCAGTTTGACTAGAAGTATCTGACACCTTAGGAATGGGGTAGACAAAGGCAATTGTTGCAGCTGTACAGACTTCAGCATTTCATGCTGTAAAGTCTTACAATGTTTGTGAAACTGTCTGACTCTTAAAAGCTTCTCATGGTTTTTGCAGACTAAGCAGTTACAGAGCTTATAAATATTGCCCTACTGGAGAAAAGCGAGTTTGTTTTCTGTAGTGCTTGCAGCTATGGTAAGATTGGAAAAATAAACCCAGTGTGTATAAATGTTGGGGCTTTGAGGTTATTCCTCTTATGGAGTCCCAGAATTGCCCCAGCCATCCATCTTTGTCAAAACTCACTTAAGAGAGTGTGAGAGGAGATGCTTTCACACTGCTGCAAGATGTGAGAGCACCAATGTGGATGTGTATCAGTTATATTTCCCAGGAACAAAACGGGAGGTGAGAATTAATGCTACTCATCTACCATCTAGTGGCGATCTGTGATCATGACTCAAGAGAAATTCAGCGGGTCCCTCCCCTTGGCTTCAACAAACAAGTACAGTTTTTAAATGAATGTGTACACTGGGTGGATAAAAGTAACTGCAGTTTTGACACCACACTGTGTTATTATCTAACATGCAATTTAAACTTCTCTTTATATTATAAAGTATTTTAGGTTAATTGTGAGTGCCTTCCGAGTGCTCGCTTCTGTTGTGTAAAACATGGAGTGTGCACTGGTGGCAGTCTGTGTGGTGAGCAAGTGCTGGTGTGGGATGGAGCCCTTCAGGAGATGAAGGAAATGGTGGCCAGGGGATGGACTCCTTGGATGTTGGGGCAGCAGTGAGAGACCGTAGCCCCATCCCTCTGCTGTGAGCAGTGCATGGAGTGCCTGTGTATGAAAGACAACTGCAGCCACCTAAATGGTGCAGCTGCATCCAGACGTCTCTTCAGATCCAAAGCTCTGAAGTTTTGGAGGTGTTAGCTGTGGATTGGAAGTAGGAGCTGTGCAGGACAAGGTTTACTTCTGTCTTATTATGCAAGAGATGTGAACGCTGTCCTCTTGTTTTTCCACTCCTGCTCCTCATCCTATACGCAGCCCTAAAGCTGCGGCGCTCAGAGTGACTACAAAACAGGAAGAATGTTTCTCCCTGCCATTTCTTTGGGAGGTTGCTTGTTTCCTCCTTTACATCATGCTTCCTTCAGTGTGAAGGTACTTGTTATCAAAGATACTTATGGCAGATTATTTTTTATGTGGCATTTGTGCAGCCCACAGACACTTTATGAACGCCACATACTCACACAATGAGATCACTGGGGTTTGTACTTTTGACTACAATTCATTTTCAACTCTACCTTATACCTCCACATTACAGAACTGCACCCACCCAGCAAGTTGTTCCTGTGACAGTCAAGTGCTTGGTTCATTCTCAACAAGCATTTGAGATGCCGTGCTGAGTCATTTGTACCACAGGTTTTAAAGACTTTGTCTGAACCTTAAATACACCGTGTTGACAGACGAATCCGCACTGTTTCCATGTTTCATGCATCTTCTTTTCTGTATGATTTTCTTGTAAAAGACAGTACATATTCCTGTACAGCCACTAAAATCTCTGTGGCTTGGAGACATGTCTCAGTACAGAGCTTGCAATGTGCTAAGTGGTCAGGCTCAACCGTGTTCTCCTTTCAGGACTGGCTGCTGTAGCTGGAAGCAAATCTAATTTATTCCCTTGGCCACTCATCTAGTAGACTAGTCGGCAAATGGAGCCTGTGGAATTTGGCCCACCTCTATACTTTCCCAAATGTGGAAACTAAACATTTCTCTCTTGTGTTCCCTCGATGCTGTAGTGATGACTTTGCAGTATGCACACACAGGTGTCTATCACTTTACCTGGATCAGTGTTTTGGGGATTTTTTTCCCTATGTGATTCAGTCTGGAGATCCTGTCACTTTGTCACTTTGTTGGTTTCACCAGAAGGCAAGATTCGGAGTGGAGCAGGGGTGGTGTTTGGCCTTCTTGGTTGTTGGTCCTGCCAGAGGTGGCTTCCCAGGGAAGAGCTAATGAAGTATAGCCTGGATCCATGCCTGGATCCACTTCTTCCACTTAAGAAGTGCTGAGGCATGAGTCACCAAAGCTCATCTGTGACAGCCCATGCTTTTTTCAGTCTCTATGCCACTGTCACATTCAATCTGTTGTTTTTAAATAAATCAGGAAATGATTAAGTACAAGTTTGTATTTGGCCTGTTTCGCATGGTCTTTACTTCCCTGAAGAGCCTCATGTCACTGTAAATAATGAAAGCTTAAACTCTTTGCTTTGGACTGGCATGTGTCAGCCACTAAGACACTAAGACTGCCTGAACAAAACACTGCTGAATTTGTTGCAAAAAAGACAAGTCAAGCTGTTTGACATTTCACTAGCTCTTGGAGAGGCTGCTGTTTAAGTTGCCTTGATGGCATCTGGCTTTCTAGTACATCAGACTTGTTACTTAAATACCTTATCTGCATGTCTATAAGTGAATGATAAATTACAGTGAAGAGGTAAACTCTGGTGTAATTAAGGTTGAGTCACATTTTGTTTGCAGACTATATTTTGAGCGCGTTAAGACCTGGCTATTGACTCATTTGTATTTGTGCCATGTGAAAGTGAGTGATCCCAACTAATCCACATCATGCAGTCTACCAGCTGCTGGCAGAGTTGAGCTGGTTTGTTCCATATAGGTCTCTGGATATTGAGTGCCAATGGCTTAACCTGGGGGCCAGCGTATGGAGAAGAGGAAGAAGAGCTGTACGGTGGGAATATAGAGAGGATTCAGCTCTGCCCTCACTGTTCGTCCTCCCTATATCTCTCTTCAGAAAGTGTCCTTACAGTGAAGGAACAGAGGGTGGTGGCTGGATGTGGTCATGCTCAGTACCCACAGGGAGCATGCAGCAGCCAGGATCTGAGAATGAGCATCCTTGGTACCCTACCATAAACTTCCAAGTGCTGTGGGGCTGTGCATGAGCACACCTGCTGGGAGCAAGCTGGTTTCAGCTCTCCAACACTTCTGTTTGGATTTATTTTCCTCTAGTTCATCTGCATGCAATTTGGAGAGTATCTTAATCTGTATAACTGAAAATGCGCTAAACGGTGAAGGATAATTAGGTTAAGTAAATAGGAGGAGAGCTTCTTAAACTGGGTTTACTCCTATGCGGCTTATAATTTGGAGCAAGGGCTCAGCACTTTGATTCTACTGGAACAGAGCAGCAGAGCGCTGTAACAGGCTTTCAACAGCATCTCGGACAGTAAAGTGAGGTTTCATTTAACCAGAGTGACACTGGATTTACACTGAACTCTCTGAGCTGCTCTGCACAAGTCAGGATACATTTGCAGAATGTCTCCACAGTTGCTCAAAACCAAACCTCCAGGAGCACTTTCCCAGGGCTAAACCAGAAACCACTGTGCAGTGCTGCAAACCCAAGCTGCAGAACTGATCACTGAAATGGTGCAGAAGGGAGCCCCCAAAGGACACAAATATGTTCCTGTCTGAGCAAAAAACTCTTCCAACTCACTGCAGCAGAGCTTTCTGCTGTTCAGTACATCATGTAAGCATTTGTTGCTGTATCCTCTATTAGGAAGAAGAAAAAATAAGGCAGTAGTGACAGTAATCTGAATTCTGCATCAGGTTAACTAGTAGACCAGGTAACCCTGCAGTGCTGAATAAAATTTGCCATTCCTGAAAACCATAGAGTAAAAGAGGAGTTACTGTCATCCATACAAAAGGGTCTGTGGGTGCTGGAAGGGGGAGCTCACATGGACTGTCACTGCAGTTAGCCTGGGGCAAGCTGCTCCCTTTCCTTACTGCATCTATGCTCCTCTGCCTTTCCAGAGTGACTGATACTTGACTCTGCTGTAGCTCTCCTCTGACACCTCAGTAATACCCAGGTGTTGCTTAGCCTGGGATCAAGATAATAGTACCCAGGAGAGTGGAACAGTACTTCTGGCCGTGTAATTTGCTTTTTACATTGAGCACGGAGTTGAGCTGTTAGCGCTGAAAATCCATCTCAATGATAAGAGGTTGTAATGTCCAAATTGAGCCCAGGCAGCTGCAGTTTCCTCTGAGCCGCCTGCGTTTCCCTTTCTGGCATCCTGAGGCAGCTGTGCTGCTTGTGGTACCAGAATGCTGAGCAGGATGCTATGGGAGGCTGGGAGACCAGTGAGGTGCTGGAGGAGACCAAGCACAGCAGTCTTTGACTCTTCCTACTCCAAGATCAACCACAGCAGCCTCACCCTTACTCCATGTTCTAGGAAGTAATAGTTTGCAGAAGTACAGCTGCCGGAGGCTGTTCCACCCCACATAAGCTGCAGTTTGTGACTGCTGCTGGGACATGACAGTGGCTGGGCTCGGGCAGGGACAATGAGGTTTTGCTCTGGAAGGGTGGAGAGAGGGGGAAACTAGAGGACCTCCGCCTCCAGAAACACTGAAGAGATGCAAAGGCCTATAGCTTTTTATGTTTTGCTTTGTTAGCATAAAGTTCCACTTTCAACCTGTGGTTATCATGTGGCTTTTGAGGTTCTTCAACGGATATTACAAAGGTAGCCTGGAAAAAGTTGCTTGTTTTGCCAAATAAACAGAAACTGGATTTTTTTTAGACCTGTTACTTGATCTGGGGTGTTCTGAGTTGATTTAGAAATTCCTCACAGGTTTATTTAGGGATTATTAATGCTTGCACATTTCCTCAAAAGAGGTGAGGGCATGCATGCTCCTTCACTATACACTAAAGGCTTGCTGTTCTAGTTCAATACTGAAGTGAACAGGGACAGCACTAGAGCATCACCTGGCCATCCCTGAGTATCAGTCATGGGAAAACTGGTGGAAACAGTCTCCTGGTTTTAGCAGGCTTTGCATTTTTATATGACTGATGAGATTATTTCTGCAAAGCAAATGCATTTCCCTGCAAACTCCCGTATGTCAGTTGGAAATATGTTAACTGATTTGGTTTTGGAAATGCGTTAGAGGAGAGGATGAAGGAAATCCTTGAGGGTGAAGAGCAGATTTGATGGTCGTGAGATCCGCTTGTCATTTCCAGTTCAGCCTTATGCTTCCTCTGTGACTTAACATGATTTAACTGCTTTGTGTCTGCGCCTTATCTGCACACTGTGGATATTATGAAGGTGAACTGGCCAATCATGGTAAAAAACATTATGCTTGTTGATTATGACAAGTGGGCTTTCAAGGATCAGGTTAAACGAAGCAAACCTGCATTAAAAATGCCTTAGTAAAAGTACGGCTAAATTATGTTTATGTTTTTTATCTATATAGGCTGATCTTTTAATGTGGCTTTATAGGTATAATCTGTTAGAACACCACAATTGCTTTGGTGTCAACAAATCCCAAGAGTAGAATTATATAAATCTTTTTCCAATTTCTAAAACTGTCAAAATGAGTGTGTGTTACCACAGTAGTTTGTGTTGTTAATGGGGATTGATTTTACTATTACAAGGCACAGTAACGTAAATTTACTTTATTACAATGCGTAGCATTTCCCACATCATTTCTAGGGGCTCGTATTAGTCCAGTGCAGTGGTATTCCTTTGGGAGTCCCCCTTTGAAGCAGTGCTCTGCAAATGTTTAAACCATAGGTCTGCCTAATTTTGGGTGAGGGGAAGAAAAGGCAGATTATCCTGCTATAATGTTTATAACTTCCAAGCAGCTAAAACATATGTTGTATTACTTTGATTTCTTCTGCTTTGCTTGTTTGTATGGGTGTAAATGTGTATGTTCTTAAACAGGTTTTTATTTGCAGTTGTTTCACAGATCATATTCTGTCTTGCAGTCCACTGATTGAATAGCACTGTGTATTCTAGGGACAGATAATCAATGCACTTATTTCAGGTCTTCTTAAAGGTGAATTAAAAAGAAAAGATGCTAGTGGCAAAGGGGGCAGAGGGATGTAAAATAAGAAAGAAGTTAGGGCAATCTGCATTTAATTTAAAAGGAATAAGCAAGTGAGTTGGAGCGCTTTAATAATTCTGCTTATTATTCGGACTGGATGAATGCTTTCTTCTACAGTAAAAGCAATCACTCCCAACGTAACTACTGCTGTAACAGTATTGCTGGAAATTGTCAGCCTGTTGGATCAACAGGGAATCACCAGGCTCTCATAATACTGTAGGACCTTTTTATAAAATCTAGAAAGTAAGCAGTGAATGTGGGAGGCTGTATTGTCTTTGGAGTCACCTAATCTCTGTGTTTGTCATAACAGTTTGCAAATAAAAATATTGATCATGTCCATGAAACATAAACCAAGCTTTTGACCTCAGTCAGTAGTGATGATAAATGAGCTTCAACTAATGCTTCCCTCCAGCTATTTAGCAACAAGAAAACGTGCAAAGGTTGCCTTCGATCATGTACCTGGGTGGAGGAATATTGTCTGGACTTTTACTCTGTTAAGTGAAGGTGATAAAGTAATTTATAACCACTAGCTCATGATCACTTTGTACTTTACATTTTTGGTTGCTTGTATGAACTGAAAAGTCAATCCTAATATTACTTATTGAGCTCCTAGCATTTGGCAGTTACTGTGTCCTACTATTTAGCTATTTAGTAGTCACCAATTGTAATATTGGCATGTAGCTGACATTGCTAGCATAAGAAGTTTGTACATATTTATATAGACCCTTAAATGTACACACTCATCTGTACTCAATGTATGTAATCAAAATACAGAGATACTTATATGACATAGCACAAATACTGTGAAGCTTTTAAGCCTTGTCATTTGCAAAAGAACATGACTGATTATCCATCACATCTTTTCACTGAGAATTGTAGTAATTGTGTTCTGAAACTTCTCAGCCTACACAGGTTTTCCTTGTAATTTCTTCTCAACCAGAATTATCATCTGTTTAATTTTTCACACCTTTTTATAAATTGCATCTGGAAATAAATATTAATCTCTTGTAAAGACATTATTAGATTTATTATCGCCTTTCTCTGGATTAGAGAAAGGCAGCTGTAGTGAGCAAGGCAGAATTTCAGCCAAGGAGCTCAAAATTACAGAGGTGCCAAAACAAGAAGCATTGCAACTTACTGTGGAGCTGGGGGTGGGGGGAAGGGGAATAAAAAAGGAGGAAGGGACTAGAATGCCCTTACCCCAGGAGACCATCAAAGCTGGGGGACCTTCTCCAGGAGGCACCTGCCTGTGACTTCCCAGTAGCTTGCCAGGTAGGGAAAGAACTTGCAGGATATTTAAGTGTCCCCTTATACTGCCGTGCTTGTCTGTATGTGCATGTTATGAAGCATTAATTGTCTCAGTACATTTAGAATACAAAACTAAAATTAAAAACCAATTCAGATAGGTAGTGGTAGGGGTTGAAATGCAGATTAGTGGCAGGGAGCCTCAAAAATGTACACAGGCATCAACCCATTTATGGAGTGTTGACTTCATTTTCATTAGGGCATCCATTGTCATAAACACATTAAAAAAATCATGCAGGGATTGTTTTTCCTTTGCTGTTGTGGTGGCAACAGTATGTCAGTCCTCACAAGCATGACAGCAGCAAGTTGACGACCAATAAGCTGTGTTGGGTCATACTTACAGTTTGGGTATTTTTGCTGCAGTGAAGAGCATGGTCAGGTATATGGTGAAGTTATTCATGCTGGTGTAACTGTGCCAGCAGAAGTCCTGCTGTGCAGTTTCAGGTACTGGCAATTTTTTGTCGTTTCACTGGTAAAAGTTGCATCCATATAAGCATGGCTTTATCAGTGCTGTACAGGTCTCATGCTCTTTGGGCAGCAGACCCTCTGAGGACAATTTTGGGTGCTTAATTTATTAAATACACACTGCAGTCTGAGTAGTAGTTGCAGAACCTGGCTCTCATCTGTCTCCAAAGGCTAAGCTAAGATTTCAGTGGTTAAACAGCTGATGCTTGCCTTGGTAATAAGTAACAGGGAATGCCAGCAGCAGTCATGTGCCATTAAATGCAACAGGGTTGTGCCAGTGCCAGATCCTGTTGAGTGAGGTCATGATCAAGTCCTTGAAGCTGCTGTGCCTGGATTGGGAAATCAGCCTGTACCTGGGCAAAGAAGAATTTGACCTGGCTGGGCTCAGACTCTATTGCATAGTTATCTACCTGGGAGCAGCCTAGGAAAGCTCCTGCCGTAGCCTGGTTGGTGT
Source organism: Psilopsiagon aurifrons (assembly GCA_025447955.1). Classification (NCBI taxonomy): domain Eukaryota; kingdom Metazoa; phylum Chordata; class Aves; order Psittaciformes; family Psittacidae; genus Psilopsiagon; species Psilopsiagon aurifrons. The sequence goes on along the minus strand of JAOEHY010037431.1, from coordinate 44,528 downwards.
GGTCAGGGGGCCCTGGGGAGCCCACACTAAACAACACACCTGAAAGTGGCACCTAGAGCTGAGCTGGGTTACCCAAAAGTAGTGTTCAAGTGCAATAGGAGCAGGTATCCAAGACAGCTGTGCACAGCTGTAAAGAACCTTGTGGGGAAGCTGCACCTTGCTGGAGCAGGAGATGGGAACCAAGCAGGGCTCCCACAGTGCTGGGGAACATGGCTGCAATGCCACCTACATCTGCCTGCAAAAATCTGTGTCTCAACTCAGTTACCTGAACATGAGCTGCTAGAGGCGCCCAGGTTGGTTCCCCCTTGTCTCCAGGGACTGCTTCTCGATGGCACTGGCCATTGTAGGTCTGGTGTCATACTTGCATGATGCATGATGCATGGAGATATTTTAGATCCCTTTGTGCGTTTGAAATGGCCCTGAGTGCCTATGTTCAGGCAAAAAAATTTCACCCCAGGTTTTTGCAGACAGCCATGGCAGCTTTAATGTCTAGGTAGCATACAGACACCTCCATTGCAGACATCAAAATTTAGATGTGGGAATCTGGAGCTGAATCCTATGCTAAGAGTGACATATTGTATGGGAACAATAGCAAATAAAAGCGTAGCCTGGGTTGAAGTAAATGTTTAGTTTAAATGGTTGGATCTGTAGATATGCAGCTGTTGAAAATCAAAATACAGCATTTTAACTAATACTCTGTTGTAGGAATTCAGCTGTCCAGATTAAATGGATTGATTTGCATTAGTATAAATAAGTAGAGCTGTTTGTGTTTGTAGTTTCGGAGGAAACCTAACTGAGGATGCAGCCTAAAAGACACGATGACTAATCTTGATTGCTAGCACTGGTGATCCTGTGTGTGAATTTCAGAAAATCCAGTGTGGATGCAACTTAGACCTTTACTTCTCAGGAATCTTTAAATTCCTTGAGTTTTCTGACCAACACTTACAATGCATGAGTCCTACTAGTAAGTAGTCACTTGATCAGGTCCTGCTTGAGTAGGTCACTTAGTGGAATGTGAGGTTATCAACCTGGTTTCCTCTGATTTTTGCTAAGAGGGGATTATATTTTCTGGTTTATTAGTATTCTTCAGTGCAGTTTGTAGACCTAAGCCTAAAAGTACATGTCCTTCAGTATTGTTTATTGCACAGCAGAGATTAATCCCGCTGTCATTTAGATCACTACAGTAGGTGGAGTGCTGCAGAAGGAAAGCAGTCCTCTGTTTGCAAATGTTATTGCTCAAGATAAGGGTGTAAAAAGCAGATTAGGAGATGACATGTGACGTGTCCTTTCCTTAGTCTAAAAGTACAGGATGAGATGAACTTTGCCTGACTGGTTATGCAGAGAGTGTGTTCACATTTGTAGCTCTTATGGACAAGACTTTGCACAACAAAAGCATAAAATGACTCTCATGAGCTCCTTTCTCAGTCACTGCATATGTGGAGACCCTTTACCTGTGTCCGATTCTGAGGTAAGCACCTTATTTAACCTGTGGTTTTGCTGCTCTTATCTCAGAGGGGCTGTGTTTCAGGGACAGCTTTGCTGAAGCTTCATCGGTGCCAGCCAGGGAATCTCTTTCTCTACTGAATTGCTTGTTCTACTAAAACTGGCCCTGAGCTAAAATCTGCAGAGAAGCTGAAGCATGCTTGAGTGACAGGTGTGACGCCATAGAGGTTGGAATTTATGCAAGTGCTCTATTTAGAACAGATTTCATGCTATAAGTGAAATAAGTGAATGCAGAGCAATGTATGACATTGCTCATTTTTCATACCTTTATTGCAGTAATCATCTGTTAAAATGCTGACTGTTTAATAACTACCTACTAGCTAAAGTGCTTTCAGACAGTGAAATTTATCTTCAGCTGTCTTTCAAACAAAAAGTGAAATCTGCCTACTGTATCAGGTGAGCTTCTAAAAAAGGATCACACCACAGTTGTAGTGGCCTGGCTGAGAATGGTAGGTGGAGAAGAAGGTGACAGAACTTAAGTCCTGTTTCATAGGTATCACTGTAAAAGGCAGATTCTGGGATGCATGTTTTCTTTAAATATGAAAAACATGAAATGTCTTCATCTGGTTTGAAACAGATGAACAAAGTATACCCAGAAACAGACAAAATTGTGCCTCTTTTTTTTTTTTGGAATACTTATTAACTTTGAACGTCATAAAAAATGCACTTGGGCAGTCTAAAGATATCCTAATAAAGAAGTAGGTTGGCTTTTTTTTTAACCAACCGACCGAACAAAACCCCAACAGAAAACCAAGCTCAGAGTTAGTTCATAATTTGTATGGGAACTTGGGGCAGGGTTCACTTGCTCAGCAATGCTTTGGAGTTTGTCATTCATTCCATCAGGCATTCGTGCAAGCTGACACCCAAACCAGAAACACTCATGTTTCTTTCTCAGTTTCTTTTCTGTTCTTTATAGAGGAGGCAGGGAAAGCCAAGGAAATACTGAGAACTGGAAATTTAGGGAAAATGTGTATAAAAGTTTTTATGTGCAGTATGTTTTCCCCAAAAACTGCAGGGGTTCTGCTAGAAAGGTTTACAGCCAAATGCACTGAAAGCCTTAAAGATGTTACCTGTAAGAACTATTTCAGTTGAGGCTATTTCATTTCCAAACTTGTTGGACCAGTGCAATTATGACACCTGTGGGCACTAACTTATGTGAGCCAGGTGTGCTGTTAAATAGGAACGACATGATCATTTTCCAAGCTTCCTCTCTAAAACCAGTTTTTTTCCTGTATTTGTGTTAATGTATCTCCGGTCCCAGTCTGTATGAGGATAACCTGCCATAGCATACAGAAAATGAGCTGTCCCTTTCCAAGTGGATGAGTTTGCTTGGCCAATTGGCAGATGACTGTGAAATCTCTATGTCTGACCCAAGTGATTGTGGGAGTGCATGGTAGGAGGGAGCATGACTGTTTGGTATCAGCTTACAGCTGCGTGGGATCAGCAAGCAGTCGCATTGCAGCTGTACTGTTTGTTTTCATCACTGACTAGAGGTTAAGCAGAGAAATATCACAGAATGGTTTGTGCTGGAAGGGACCTTAAAGCTCATCCAGTTCCAACCCCCTGCCGTGGGCAGGTACACCTTCCACTAGACCTGATTGCTGTAAACTCTGTCCAACCTGGCCTTGAGTACTGCTAGGGATGGGGCAGCCACAGCTTTTCTGGGTAAATCTTGTGCTGCATCACCTTCATAGTGAGGAATTTTTTCTAATATCTGAGGTAAATCTACCCTCCTTCAGTTTAAAATTGTTGCCCCATGTCCTGTCACTACAAGTGCTGGTAAAAAGTCCAGAAACAATGCGTGCTGGTTGAATTATTTTTATCGGTGTTATGTGTAACATCATAGTTGTGCACAGGAATAAGTCCTTTAACAGCAGAGCTGTCTTTCCAAGACATCATTTGTGAATTCAGTGTTTTTGTTAGGGCCTGTACGTGCTGCTAAGTTAACAGGTGAGTTTCTAGTCCTATTAGTCATGTTTGCCTAAGACGTGCTGCTGGTTAAGTGTTAACCTTACTCAGCAGAAGCATCATGATGTCTTCCCTTTGGAATGTCTTTCTGAATTGTCAGTTGCATTTGTTGTGTTTAAGGTAACTTTCTTTTTAGCAATGTGTAGTTGATCTGCCATATGAGAAACTCACAAATGATTAACTGTCAATGATTAGCTTATTTGACTTGTTCACATTTAAAAAGGTTGTTTCTGATGACCACTGGAAGAGGTCTCCGTCCCAGGATGAAGAAAAGGCAGATACACAAAAGGTCACACCCAGGAGATGGGGCTCTGGAAAAAGATCTCGGCCCAGGCCTCTCTCAGACTATGGCCAAATGTCGATCAGAAGTTTCTCTATACCAGAAGATGCAGTTGCAGTGGAGTCTCAGATGACAGGCTGCACAGATGGAGAAAATCAGCCAGGATTGGCTCCAGTCGGGTCTGCGATCCAAAGCAATACAGTAAGCTACCACAGAGGGAGAAAAAGAAGACCCATCTCCGTAATAGGTGGGGTCAATTTCTATGGAAACGGTCCGGCAGAAGAGATAGAAGGTCTGCTGACACAAGTAAGATAAGAGATGTGCTCTCTGCAAACTGCAGAAGACCCTTTCACTTCCTTGTCTCTATCTTCAGCCTAGAAAATAGAACGGATGCTTCCTCTCTTCCTTCCCTTTTGTCAAGCTGACATCATATACTTACTGCTTTCCTGGTCACTAATTACTTTGTCTTGTTGTTAAACAACAAACCAGCATGGAATAAAACTGATACTCACTTTGGGGTAATCTTTTCTGTATTGTAAATTAATGTTATTTCTTTCTTGGAATGGTCATTCTGTCTCATAGTGGTACATAAGAGCTCATTTGTATATAATACAGCTGTGTATTTAGTCTCCTTACAGGATGTAGGGCACGAGGAACAGAAGAGTATAAACTAATATGATAATAACACACTGTTTATTGATCATTTCAGATTCTCCAAAATAAGGCCTGTTCAAAACCTGTGGCTTTAGTTGTTGTGTTCAAAATCTTGATAGTGGCGTATCAAGGATACTTAAACTAATAAGGACATTGCTTAAGAAAATTGGTGATAAATGAGAAATTAATGAAATAAAGAATCTTAAGAAAACTGGCAATATGAATAAAATGTCTGTTTATGTACTACTAAATTGATCTGATGGAATGATTGGAAGCCTGTAAGAAAATAGAATGTGGTTGAGTTAGCACTTGAGCAATTCTTATATACTAACCTGCCATCTCTTTTGGTTTAAATGAGAGATTGATTTTTTCCCCCCCATATCTTTGAAAACTCATGGGAATATTTGAAAAGTGTAATGCTGATTCCTTCTTTGTTGTGTTTTGTTTTGGTCTGACAGCTTAGCTGTGAGAAAAATGTTTTCAAACAATATGAAATCACTGGTTTTATAACATAGTGTTGAGACATAGTTCATTAAAGATCCATCCCTGACATTTCTGATTACTTAATAGAAGGCCTATGAACAGTAACAACTGACAGATAAGACCTAAAGATGAGGTTCTCTGCCATTCATGTACTGAGGTCTGCCTGTTAAATGTTTATGCGAGGTCATTCAGCCTGGCTAATGTGAAGCTGTTCAGGGTTGACATAAAATTAGACTCAATTTGCAAATAAAGCAGGGGTAGGTTCTCCGATTATAATTAAGCAAATTTATCTAAAGAAAATGTCTTCTAGATAAAGTTACAAGTAAACTTAATATTACCTCTTTTTAATGGTGCTCTTGAGAACCTGGGAGCAGAGGATCATTTAGACAATTATTTTTGTCTTGTAAAATTATGTTTATTTTACTTAAAAGCAACAAATTTATTTTAAGTCAGCAAATGTCCCAAGAACTGATCTCAACTTCCAGCCATAGTGTTTCTGGTTGTTCTTTCGCCTTGGTTTCCCTTGACATATGTGTTTACATCGCCAGCAAGCGTTGCACAGGCTGTTCTCAAAGCAGTTACATCCCAGAGTGTTTGGTCACAGAGTATTTTCATCTTGTAATAAAAATTATAGAGCATGTCAGATCACAACAGAAGCCGAAGCAGTTTTGATGCAACAGAGACCTCTAACATAATAAAATATTTTCTGTCATGCTGGTAGATATGATATTCAGTGTTTAAGCAATGTCACTTCAAAGTTCATACAGCTGCCCCTGTAATTAGCTGGACTATCTGAAGAATCCTTACTTCATACCTGAGTTTTCCTCAGTTGAAGGCCCTGGTAGCTCTACTAATACTGGCTTTTCCTGTGTTCTCTGTAGCCTGTAACACGGCCACCCGTTCCAGCGCACCAGGTACCCCCTTACAAAGCTGTTTCAGCAAGGTTCCGGCCGCTCACCTTTTCACAAAGTACCCCAATTGGCCTGGACCGGGTTGGGCGGAGGCGGCAGATGAGAACATCTAATGGTAAGATGGGCAAGTCTTTTTAACTTTCTAGATCTCAACTTCGTGCCTCAGCTTGGTCAGGAAGTGCATTAGAATGTGGAACACAAAAGGGTGCAAACCAAATCAGTGACAAAGTAGCACCCAGCTAAGTTTTGTGAGTTTCTCATTAGAATCTGCTATGTTCATGTAAAACTTGTTTTTCACACCTACTGTTTGACATTACTGTGGTTTATTCTTCTGTAGCACTTATACGCTCATATTTTCCATTCTCTATGCACATACTTGCCTGAACATAATAGAGTATGAAGGAAGGATGATCTAATATGCTTGAGTTCATACCCATAGTCACACCACATATGTATTTCTAATTTTCTGTTTGCCATGCATTCAGCTTAATTACCTTGATAGTCAAGCCTTCAGTAATTAAGCACCTTGTTTCAGAGAACTGTATGTAGGGAGCCCAGCCAGTGTTCTGGTACACGACAGGCAGGTTCTTGGAAAACACAGCTTTTTTTAGAAGCACTATCCTTCATCAGACTCTCTGAGGGGCACTGTGTATTTTTGCTGTAATTGTTTACTATTGGAGTACAAGGCTACCTTCAGTTAACAGAAAGTGTTATGTAGTGTTAGTGGAATGTTTCTTGGCAGGTGGGACCAGAAGAACCTGGGTTAATACCATTTGTGTTTTTTCATACTGCTGTAAACATAATCTGAACAGTTTACTCATGTTTCACTGGCAAGGGTCAGAAATAAAAGCAAAATTTTCACTTCATATACTTCACTGTTAACAGTGAAAACACTACTGGGAATCTTCACTCTGCCTCTCTGTGGAAAGAATAAGTAAAGGTGTCTGGATTGGGGCTTGCCGTGACTGAAGTAGGAAACAACAAATAGCATTTTCAATGTTTTGTTATTAAAACTATACGTATGTTTGTACATATACATATGCCAATATACATACAAGTCTATATTGGCTTTTATAGTTCTAAGCTAAGTTTTAGCTGCAATGATGTCTGACTTCTGCTTAAAAAAATCCCTCAACTACAAATTACTTTATGTAAGAACATGTCAAAACTGCATTTTCCAATCTTCAGTAGAACATGACAGTTTGCTTCAGAGAATGCTCTGCAAGAAACAGACTTGAGAACTTTGAACTACAGCAGTGAGATACATTATATATACTTTATTAGTATTTTCCTTTAATTTATATTGTAGTAAAATATTGGGAACTACTTTAAAAGCCATGGCTAGAGTGTGTCCTTGCTGTATGTATCTCAGTATACTTAATCCAGACTAGATATCAAGGTAAATTAAGTATCTAATGCTGTGACCTGCTGGGATTACATACTATCTCAGTCCCTGATTCCAGAAGAGAATAACATTTAAAGAATAACAGGTTTGCCATAAGCTAGTTTTGGAAAAAAGAGAATTTTTAAGTATCACGGAGAAGGAAGTATTTTTCTATATTTAGTTCTCCTTTCCATTTCATGTTTGGAAACCACATGAAATACTACTAGTTACCTAGACAGCTGCCTGAGATCATTCCAGGCATTTAGCTTTCGAGTAATCGGCCTCCTAAACATAAGCATCAGGATGACAAATACAAAAAGCAAGATTTTGGCCACTTTTGAAGACAATGAAACCAGAGCAATATTAGTTATTCTAGATGTCACTTTTATGACTCATTGCAATAAAGATAGAAGTTGAGCAGGAAAAGTGTCTGAAATCAAAGCCTTGAGGACAAGTGGGGAATATCATCAACTTTGTGGTTTGAAAGCAGTTGCAAAGATCTGTTAAGTAGCTTCAGCAGAAAATAATGACGTGACTACTGTCACACATTCTGATTGCTTTCCTTTTTCTCTTAAATTCACAAGGCGTTTCCTTGTCTTTGAACATGTGAGAGTTTTTTGTTTGCTCATGTACAGTGAAATTTGATAGCACAAAAGCCCTTTATTATAGAAAGAAATTCTAAACGCAAGCACTCCAAACCAGTGATGTCTTTTTTTAGTTACTTGCTAAAGCCTAATAGGTTGCATGTCTACTTTTATAACAATGGGAGATTGAATTGGAGATGTACATTTTTAGAAAAACAACAGTTACAAGACAGTAAATGTCATACTGTAGGAGACAGAGCAGCAACCAGCCAAGATGCAAGGGAAACTTCTCTTGGGACTTACATTGCTACTCTTCTTCTAGAACAATTTTTATAATAGCTTAAAAACAAACCCATTTTTTTGATTATTGTGATATGCAACTTCAATTTGGCTAATTTCATTGGTGAACTCAGGTCTGAGTAGATGGGGTGGGATTCATCTCAAGTCTAAGTAACCTAAATTTAGTCTAAATGTAGGCACCTACATAACAGTGGAACATTAGAACACCCATTAGAGACACTGGAGGACTAGGGCTTGATTCACTTATTCAGCCCAAGGTCCACTGCTGTGTGGGGTACTTGAGCATCTGCCTGCAGCTGGCAGAGATGACAGAGGACCTATGGGAGAACTATTCCTTTCTTCAGTGGCAGCTGGAGGCCAGCAGGATATCCAAAATACTTTAAATGGCACTGAACATCTACATTTGAACAACTGATCTGAGGCTCTAGCCATTGCAGTCAATAAAAGTTAGAGTAGTAACTGCCTTTGGATGCAGTGTATTGCTCTCTGAGCTGGAGCATAACCAGTATATAACCATTGTGCAAGCTGTATAGAAATAAGAGAAAATACTGTACCAGTAAAAGAGGGTATCAGGTGTATTAAAGAAAATAAGAACCAAATCAGATAACCAAATTGTATCATCAGATGTCACAGGATCCATGAACTGGAATGCCATGCCTAGACAAGAAGCAATATAGTGACAGAATTACATTAATGAACCACCTGAGATCACCAGGACAATGACTGCAAATGTGACAAACCAAGGAACCAGAGAAGTTCCAAAGGCAGCAAGCACAGTCATAAAAGGAGATTTATATTGCTGTGGTGTGGGTTAAGCGTTGTTCTTGAATCGTTCCTGAGCTGTGTGCAGGATCGCACGTAAGAGCTACTTTGTAAGGGTGGGATGTGTCTCTATGGATTTCCCAGCTAATCTAGGTGACCTTGGCTGGAAGAAACTGGTAATTTCGGGTGCTGTTCATTGACCAAATACAGACAGATAATGAATCTTGCCCACTGTGTCCATAATGTACTCTGAGCAAATATCCTTGCAGGAGTGAGAAACACAGTATGTGTTTTAATTTAAAAAAGGGAAAGTGAATAAAAGTAGGAAGTAATTTATGTAACAACAGAGTTTAAAGGAGCAGAAAAAGGTGTTGAATGCTTGCAGGCAGCATGGAGAGTATTCAAGGACTGCACATGAGATGCTTAGAGCAAATTCATGTCACTTGTCAAAACAGAACTTGGAAACACCAGAAAAGGGTTCTGCCATTAAATACACAGAAAAGGAATCTATCAGAATTTAAAAAAGGCACCTTCAGATTGTTGAATAGCATCCAAGTAGAAAAAAGCCCCAAACCTGTAGCACTTTTGCTACAAAGCTATAGGAATGTAGAAACAGTTTGCTAAAGATAAAAGAAGGAAGATCCTCCCATGCTTTAACAACTGAGTAGGTACTAAGTAAAGGAGAGGAGGAAAGTGGTTGGTTTCCATAAGAAGAGAGCTCATGAGTGGAGCCAGGTGTTCAGTGTCTTCACAAATAAAGTGGGAAGGGAGGTACAGAATGAAATCTAATTCTTGCATGTGTGTAAGTTATTCATGGTAGTAGAAGCACCAGCTGCTTGAATAGAGTTGCAGGAGGCTTTCACAATACCAAGACACAATGCGCTGTACTGGCAGCACGTGAATTCAGTGTTGATAAAGGCAAGGTAGTACACATGGAGGAACATGAGCCTGATGTGCTTGCAGAGGAATGGACTTTGAGCTGGATATTGTAATTTGCAAAGAGATCTTGCAATCCTAACAGATAATTAAAGTGTCAGTTCAGTGCATAGTAACAGTCAAAACAGTAAATAAAAGGGCAAGAATTTGTAGGAAGGGAAGAGAGAAGAAAACAGAAAGCCCAATTGTGTCACTGGTGTGGCATGTGGGGGCCATCTCCCTGTTGTTCCTTTCCACCTCAAAAGGCATCTTTTACAGGGGACAACATAGAGAAAGGCAAAAGGACAAGAAAACCTACTCAGTGCCTCTGTGTGAGGAATGATTAATGCAGCTAGGGCTCTGCAGCGTGGCAAAAAGGGCAGTAGGGGAATAAAAGTCTGATTGGCATTGGAAAAATGAAGAGATGATAGTTACTGTTTCCAATAATGTAATAACCGAAGGGCACCAAATGAAATAATGAGATAGCAAGTTCAAAATAAAAGGCAGTTTTCACACTCTGTAAAATTAAACAACGAAAGTAATTGCTACACATGATATTTCACATTCCAAAAGTTTCCAGACATTCCAAAAGGGGTTTGAAAAATTTGGTTCATTAAACACAAGGATATCACTTCTGCCTCAGGAGCGATCTGACTCTGATCTGCAGATAGCTGAAACTTAGGAAAGTACATCAGAGAAAGGCCATTACATGCCTCATCTATTTTTATGTTCTTCCCTGGACATCTCCTACTGGCTGCTGTCAGAGCAGTGGGTGGGGGACACCTTTGGTTGCCCCAGGGTGGAGGGTCCTGTAGTACCAGACAGGTATCTAGACCTGGATGTTCTAGAGGTGGGTAAACTAGCTGTTAGTGTTAGTATGTGCTACCCACAGCCTTTTCAGAGCGCCCTGGGCAGTGGGTAAGGGAGCTCAGCATGCACTTGGACAGGGTCACTGTGGGCTGCCACTACAAAGGACATCCTGCGCCGCCTCCTATCCCTGCCTGATCCCACCAAGAAAGGAAGCCGCCACAAGCTCAGCCCAAACGAGTACTTTTGTGGTGGTTCATTTGGTGGCTGCAGAGCTGGTAGATGAACAGATCCACCCTCCCTGACAGCATCCCATGGTGTTAGTCACCAGGCAAAAGCACACAGACTGTTCTGTTCTGCAGAATTCAAACCAAATGACTGTTTTTCAAAGATCATTTTTAATGCATCTTCAAGAAGAGCTGTGTGTGATTTGAGCTCATTTTCTTCTGGCAGTTCAGCTGGTTTTCCCTTGTGGGCAGGGGTTTGACATGGCTTGTGCTCTGGCTCATTGAAAGTGTGAAGCCTTCACTTGCAGGTCTCATGATCATAGAATCTTGGAGTGGTTTGAGTTGGAAAGGACCTTAAAGATCATCATTACTTCAATGTTACTTCTGTTTGCTGGGTTGTTTGAGGGTTTTCTTTTCTGATTTATGCTCAGAAAAATGTGTATAAACATACTATGTACTAGCTTGTTTTTACTGTGCTATCCAACAAGTGTCCTTGCAGCAAGAAAAAATAGGGGTAGTCAGAAGAGGATTCCTATCAGCCTCCTGCAGTGCAGCCCAGTCTGGACTTTTGTAGGAAGATGGCATTAACATTGCAGGGCGATGTTTGGCCTTTCCTTCTCAGTGAAGGCAGCACTAGGGGAACCCATGTGATTTCAGTGGGTGTTGAGAGGTCACTGTGTGCAGAAATGCCTCCATTGAGAGGCATTTCTGAGGTGTTTTGTGAACACATCCCTGGGGAGGCAGTCCTCTGCTACAGGACAGGCTCAGCTGAGCAGTGCAGTTTGCAGGTAAGGGCTGAGCCATAAAGATTATGGAGCTCTCCAAGACGTAAATGCAGTGCTGTGTACAAGCAGATTGCAGCAAGCTTTGCACTCTGCTGATGGGAGTAACTCCTGGTTTTGCTTTCAGTGCATGAACTGATCCAGCTTCACTGCAGAACAACACGGATGTGAGGGTGGTAAATGCTGGCCCATGGTGAATGAATGAGGTTATGCTCTGGCTGGGTCAGTCCCAGTGAAAGCTGGACTATTTGGGTGCTTTCCTGCTTCATTCCCTGTTTTCTGGAGCAGCTGAATTAAGTTTGTAGTTTCTGGAAGAAAACGTCTCTGTCCTCCGCCCTATTCCTGGGCGCAGCCTGCTGCAGCCTTAACACTTTAGCTGCCTGTGCCCTAAATAATGGTACAGCATTTGCCTGTGAAGCAAGAGAAGTTTTAATAACCATGCAAAAAGTACCTCCATGGTTTACTTCTGCTGGAATTTTAACCGGTATAATATAACACAGATAGACCGATACTCCTAACAGTGTTGTAACACAAGGAACTCCCAGCTCCCGTCCAAATAGTCCTTCCCTTTGAATTGCAGTCATTTGAATATAGATTGAAATCACATCAAGCTGCTGTAATGAAAAACAAATGCGCTCCTTGGCTGGCTGCGTTCGAGACGCTGGGGCTCTCTGGGAGCGGCACAGGCGGCCGCAGGCACAGCGCCGGGGCCCAGCAACCAGGTTTTTGTTTCTTTTCTGGAACTTCCTCCCTAAGGGCACCCCATGATTTCAGAGCGCTCGCCGCCAGCCCGAGGGCGCCGCTGGCAGTTCCCGGCTGCGCTCGGCCGCGCAGGCACGGCCGGCAGCCCTGCGCGCAGCGCTGTGCCTGCCCGCTGCGGGTAGCTCCGAGCCTTTTGTCATCCTCCGGCAGCCCTCCAGGACCCAGCATCACCTGTTAGAGGTCAGACCCTTGCCTGGGGTTGAGTCTGACTGCAGCATGGTAGCGCGGGGGGGAATGGCCCGGTTTTGGAGTCTGGAGAGCCTTCAGATGGGTACGTATGAGGATAGCATGCTGTCTTGCATGCTGATTTTACAGTGTTTTTAGAGTGAATTGGTAAACTGTGGCAGGCAGGGGGCCTGATTCTGATCGTGCTTATACCGTGTCACCCACAGGAGCCTGCAGCCTTACAGTGGTGACAAAGCTGCTAGATCAGAATCAGTCCCAGGCTATTAAGTTTTTGCATCTTGTTGGTACGATCAGAAAGCCCACCGCTACCTCTGATGTTTCTGTCTGTAAACAATAGAGGACTAGATGCAGAATGCAAGCAACTGATTTTCAGTTGAGTCTAACTATGAAGACAATGTAAGCTTGTTGGTTTGGTACAGAATAATGAACAGATATCAGTCCCCAGTTTGCACTCTTTTTTCATCTGGAGCTAAGTGAATTAGGTTATTTTGGTGTGCTCTTGTTACTGGAACAAACCATCAGGCAGTACTGATAGTACAGCAGAGATGTATAAAGGATGACTGGGATTAATTTTTTGGTGTTGCTTTATCGGCTGAAAATTGATGTAATGAATTATTTATTTGCAGGGGTTTGTTTTTTTTTTTTTTTTTATAAAGCAGTTTCAGTAAGTTTCACATGATGTATTTTAAAAGTTTGTCAGCACTCACATTTATGAGTCTATAGGAAAAAAAAATCTTACTTTTTAAAATAGAGATTTTGCATCCTTTCTGGTTAGGCAGATTATACCATTAATATGAGTTTATATTTTAAATGCTAGGGAGTAGAACAGAACAGTCAAATAGATATGTTCTCTTACATCAAGGCTATGCTGTATTTTTCCACTCTTAAAGGAAAGAAAAATCTCACAAGTCTTTTAGTGAATCTGTGCAGTATGAATTAATACCCAAATGACCAAAGATGCTAATGATGGTATAAGTGCCCATAAGGAGGGGTTTAAGGTGTTTCTCCCTGTAAGGTAAATAATGGATAGGCAGTGGTGTGCCTGTTCCTTATGTAGGTGTGTAGAGTAAAGCCGAGAGACATCTCTGTGGCTCACCCATCTGGAGCCCAGAGCTCAGCAGGCTGGTGGTACTCAGTCTTGAAGCAGGGCAGAGAAGAAGCAGGGTCAGGGCCATGCTGCTCAGCCTTGCTGCTAGGTGCAGGTGACTGGTTTGATAACTCCACTTAAAGACCCCTTGCTGGGCACTGTGTAGCGAGAGAGATGCTCTGCAGGCTACTTGGCAACCTACATGGGACACACGAACCATTAGGAAAGGAGCTCAGTGCTACCAGCCCGTTCTGATATTATTATTGTTATAATTATTATTATTATTAATCGGATTTTTGAGCATTGTATGATTTTCAGCCTTTCTAGTTATTCACTGCTTGAGACTGCCTTAGGAATAAATCCTTAGGGATAAATTTACAAGGACCAGAGGGTGCAGTCAAGCATTGGACCACTTGTCATGAACACTTTTTGGTTACCAGCACATCACTTGCTCTGTTTGACATTACAGCTGGCTTTGAAAGGCGAACTCACTCTGAAAGGGCCTAGCACTGAGCAGTGTGGACATGAGACAGTCAGTGTTACTTGGTCCTGAGATCAGTCCCCAGTCCTCTTCATCTGCCAGGACGGAGATGTTCACCAAAAGGATCTACTACCCAGTGATGTACCCCAAATGGGTTTTAAAGGTTTATATAGTAACTGCAGATTTACGTGTGCATAGTGGCAGTCACATGACATTTTTTTCTTGGTTTATGTGGCTGTGTAATAAGATGAAGTCCATCTTAGTTCTGGCCTCTATTTCCTTACAAAGCTGCCTCTTTGGTCAGAAGATGCACCACTGTCAAACCAAGACTCTTTCTGATTTGAGACAGTTAGAACAAGTGTTTCCTCAGGCACTCCAGTCTCTCTGTCATCCTGTGGGGTACCCTGTAGGTACCTTGGTGCTGCCAGAGCCTCCCCTAGCATGTGAGAGAGATGGTGGCAGCTGGCTCAGAGGGGCACAGAAGTTTTGGGCTCCTGCAGGGATGTGATGATGTGACAACACCCAGCCTGGGACTGAAAAGTAGCCCCCTCTGCCTGCCCACTGGAGCTCTCTGATCTGCCACGTGGGAAACAGCATTGGGACCTCCCAGCTGATTTATGTCATTTGTCTCTGGGTGAAAAAATTAACAACTAATGGTTGTGGTTCTGGTTTTTGTACACAAAAAGGAGAATTTCTAAGTTTCATCAGAGGAAATTCCAAAAAAGAGTGAAAAGTATTCAGTGGTGGAAAAGTGTTTTTCCTGAGAGCTCTGCTGTCCTTCACTTGTGCTGTTATTGTTATATTATGACAACAAAAGCAACTGCTCAGCGATTCCTCTTGCATTGTTTTTTTGGAGGAATCATAAAAATGATGAAGCAAACAGCTGTTGCATCTTTGTTTTAGTTGCTGCAGATGGTGGGACTGAATCTTCAGCCTTAGTGGACGACAATGGCAGTGAGGAAGATTACAGTTATGAGGAGCTCTGCCAAGCCACTCCCAGGTACCTGCAGCCCGGAGGGGAACAGCTAGCAATTAATGAGGTAACGTCCTGGGCTTTGCATTGCTGTAATGACGGGGATGGGGATGTTTTCCACAGATCTGTTGTTTCATATTAATAAAAACTGGAGTGCAAATAGCCAGTGTAGCAAAGAATCCAGCAGCCACTGTGTCCCATCGGCCAATGTCAGGGGAGGAGCACAGTGATTGGGAGTGTAACTTGTTAGCCTATGTAACTGCTCTGGATTAGGACTCTTAATTCTTCCCCCTAATAAATCCATGCCTGGATTTCTAAAAATCCAGAATTTTGTTTTATCCTGTAACAGGAGTAATCCTGGGCACTCTGTGGAGGTGTTTTGATCTTTTAGTAGTTCACAAACAGTTGTTTCTCACTTGTCCTTCACAACCTCATTTTCTTCTCATCTCAGCTGATAAGCGATGGCAGCATTGTCTATGCAGAAGCTCTCTGGGACCATGTGACTATGGATGATCAAGAGCTGGGCTTCAAAGCTGGAGATGTCATTAGAGTTCTAGAAGCTTCCAACAAAGACTGGTGGTGGGGAAGAAACGAGGACAAGGAAGCC
This sequence comes from Psilopsiagon aurifrons, assembly GCA_025447955.1. Taxonomy (NCBI): domain Eukaryota; kingdom Metazoa; phylum Chordata; class Aves; order Psittaciformes; family Psittacidae; genus Psilopsiagon; species Psilopsiagon aurifrons. Next base: position 28,872 of record JAOEHY010037431.1, on the reverse strand, counting down.
TGGTTTCCAGCAAGCTTTGTCAGGGTGAGTAATTGTCTTACACAAGTGATTCTCTGCATCTTCGTATCTGAACATCAGTGGTATAACTTCTAATGACTTCACAAGGAAAAGAAACACGGAGAATCACACCCCAAGATTCCTTAGCTGCTTTCACACCTTTTAATCTGGCTTCTTCCTTTGTGTGGTTCTTTTGTCACCAAAGGAATTTCTCAAGCAGAAATGAGGGCAGCAGAAAGCTCAATTGGGAGCAATCAGTCTATACAGAAAGGACACATCATCTTTCACAGGCGAGTGGGGAAAGCTAGGCTGCAGGGATTTCTTGGTAAAACAGGGCCTAATTTATTATCACAACATTGTGTAGGAATCTGGTTCACGGCCTGAACTCCCCAGTTAGGACTCAGCCAGATTAATGACAGTGTAACTCTTGAATTTCATACAATTGAACCATGTTTTAGAGATTAATGTGAAATACTTTTTGAGAGCTTGTAATGAAGCTTGAGCCACACTGGACACAGTTCTACATAAAGCACAAGAGATGGTTCCTTTCCTTGCTCTCCAGCCAACATGGCCAATCAGACAAAGTCAAAAAAGGAAGTGTGTTATCCACACCATATAGGTGGGGAATTGGGGCAGAGGGAGACTATTTGAAACTGTTTGAGTTACCTACTTTTGTAGTTTTTACTCATATGCTGGCTTAGCTAAAATAACACATAAACTATGAATGAGGGCCAGAAACAAGTTCAAGCCTGAAAAGTAACTGGCAACACACTTCCGTAGCAGATCCTCTCGTTTGTAACTGTTTTGTCACCTTTTGTAAAAGTTGCTGGTTTACTCTAGTTTGCTTTGTTTGTTTTGGCTGCAGCTGCGAGTTAATCAGGAAGAAGTGCCAGAAAATGGTAGTAGTATCCAGGATGAAGAACAAGATGCAGATACTAGCAAGCATCGCCAGAAAGTAGCTGAAAACAAGGATCAGATGAGAACCAATGTTATACAGGAAATTATGAACACAGAACGAGTCTATATCAAGCATCTCAAGGACATCTGTGAGGTATATGCTTTTACCTAAGGGCATTCTGCCCTAGTGTGAATAAAACATTCCACATAAGTTGAGGACCGGAGTGATTTCTCGTAAGAAAACATTCCCAGTTGCTCTTCTGAGTCTGTCAGTCAGATCCTTCTTGTGCCCTCTTACAGCTTTCCTCCCTGCTGCCTGCCACAAGGCGCCGCTTCCTTTAAAAAAAACCCCAAACTTTCCACTTTTGGCATGGAAAAAGTGCTTTGCTCACCTGACTGCTATTTCCAGAATAATGAGAGAAGGAAGTTGAGTTTATTTAGAACCTTTTGCCATTTGGCTTAGGTAGAAAAGTTTCAGTAGCTTTAATAAAATCACTTACAGTTCAACTTCTTGAAAGTAACTTTTTTGCTGGAGGTCCACACTTGGACAAAAAGCTACTTGATATTTTTCACTGAAGTTTGCCTCTTCTTGTGTGGACTCTGGTGTGTTTGAGCTGTATTTGACTTAGATTTGTGGTTAGCATCTGGAAGGGTGCTAAGCAACCTACCAAAATACTCTTTGTACCCTTAGTTTTCAAATTCTCTCTGTATTTGTCATGTTGTCATCCTTCTGTCCATCACTCACCATTAGATTCTTTCACAGACAATAAAATAGACAAGACAGCAGTGGGTTTTGGTTTTGCTTTGGTGTTAGATCAGGCTTTTTTCATGCATTTTGAAGAAAGAGAAAAGGGAAAAAAAAAGACAAGAATTGGTTGCTAATGGGCTAATTTTAAAGCATTAAATACGTGTTTTGTCATTTAGATTTGCTAATTACCTAAGCTAGTGAGCTTGACTGTGTGCCTAAAAGATCAGGGAGAAATTTTTACATGCAGCTGTGTTGCTGCCATAGTTCTCTGACATGGTTCACTGACAGCATGTGTTCTAGGACATGACTTTCATATTTTACTGACCTATAAATTCTTATACTGATATTATTAATTATCTTTTTTTAATACATCCATTCCATACCTCTTTTTTAAAATCTGGCATGCCTCTGAGTTCAGTCCAAGAGAGCAAATGTGCATTTTCCAAGTAGAAAAGTGATGCTTCATGTTCAACAGCTGGAGTAGAGATGGTCTGCTTTCCTCAGAGTGAATCTGTAAGGTAATACAAGTAGGACATAAAGCTGAAAGTAAGTAAGACTAAGCCAGAAAAGCTGCACTACAATGAGTCACTATGGCTGGTGCAGTCAGGATCATTTAGCTGGAACATACCCAGAAAAGTATATTACATACAGTAAGTGTCTGCAGTCCACATTACAAGAGCTGTGCAGGGATTAGTTTTGCTTGCTGGAGTTACCCTCCTAACAGTAGTAAATGTAGTAGCTGGCTTGCAACGCAGCCACTGCACAGCTCTCAGAGCAGATGGCTGTGGGGGAGACAGGAACATTCATAACAGTGCCAGCAGTATTCAGGATTGCTTCCTGGTAGACCTCACCAGAGCAATTGCAAGGCTTTTTACAGCTGCCTTCTCCCAGAGTGATTCTGGGGAAACCTCTCTGAAAACTGCCAAACATAAGACTGTGTCAGATAACCCCCATTACACCAGTCATCTGCACCCTGGTGCTGTATCTGATATGAAAGTATGAGCTCAGCAGCTAATCCTGGAGAAAGGTATCCCTGCCCATGGCAGGGGGGTTGGAGCTGTATCATCTTTAAGGTCCCTTCCAACACAAACCAGTCTATGATACTCAGCCCCTGCAGTGTATTCTCCTTGCTATGCTCAGCTTTGTGGAGCAGATACCTGAGGATGTGCTGGCTGTGTGTGTCAGCTGCTGCTGAATATTTAAGCCCTGAGAGGCCTCTGGTCTATCTTTGTTTCTTAGTTATGCCAATGCCAATGAAAATTATTGTCCATTACTGATGGCAGAGGACTTAGTTGTGTATCTGCTTAACACTGCATACAAACCAAGTGAGCTGGACCACTGTGATGTTCTTACAAGTAAAGGAAAAAGAACTAGAAAATCAACTGCATTTTTATGTGCAGTCTTGCCAGTATCTCTTGCCAATTGCTTTCTGTTGGTACCATACAGATTTTACTGAACAGCAGCATTCTGAATGCCTCATAGTATGTTCATTTTGTTTCTCTGGCAAAACTTAGACTGTGCCCTACTTACCTAGTGATTTAACCCTAGTAAAAACCGTCTTTTAATGAACTATTTTAGGGTTTGTTCTCACCTTGTTATGGCACAAGAGAAATTGCTACCAAAAAGCACAGTAGCTGAAGTAGGAGCATGCATGGAGCCTTACACCAGGCTTGCCTTCAGGTTGGCGGGTAGTCATAACAAGGAGATGGAAATGGGTTTTACACACTCTGCAGGTTTCTGGTTCCCTGATTCATTTACAGCACTGTGGGTCGGAAGTTGGACTGCAAGAGTCAACGTGTAAGCATTTCAGATGCAGATGGGAAGTTGCATGTTTTTGTGTGTGTTTATGGCTGGGAAACCACTCACCTGCATGTGGATCACAGGGGTTTTGCCAGCTCATGGGCTTGTTCAGGGTAGAACCTATTTTCACATCTTCAAACTGAAAAGTGGTTTTGATTTCATTTGCAGGGTTATATTCGTCAGTGTCGCAAACATACAGGAATGTTCACCACAGCTCAGCTAAGCACCATTTTTGGAAATATTGAAGATATTTACAAGTTCCAAAGGAAGTTTCTGAAGGATCTTGAGAAGCAGTACAACAAAGAGGAACCTCATCTAAGCAAAATAGGGTCGTGTTTTCTTCAACATGTATGTTGCGAAAGTCAATTTTATTTATGAAATTAGCAAAGCATGATGAGAGAATGCTAAGTTACCATGTTGGGAAGGGATCTTAGTAACAAGTGCTTATCAAATACTAAACTATGTATATTGTTTTAGAATGTAAAATAATTTGCAATTAAAGAATTATTTAAATCTTTTAGATTTCTCCTTATCTTTAGCAAGCATATAACTTTGTGTACAGTTCTGTTTCCTTATCAAAACTCTGATGATCACAGATGAGCTGTACTATTTGCAGTGATCTTATGTGGGGCACCCAAAAACATCCTGAAGAAACTAAGGAAAGAAGGTGATGGGGAAAGAGGCTATGAGTTCATGGTAGGCACTTGCTAAGCCTATAGCTGTCTTCCCCAAAGAAAAGTACTTAAAGTGGGTTTGATTATCCTCACTCAAATGGGGGCCTCTGTTTCTGTGTTCTGACAAAGAAGATACATAGTTTTGACAGTTACAAAGTAGATTTCTGCATAGTTCAAAGTTTGATCAGCCTGGGAACAATAGAAGGAATGGAATAATTAATCAGATATAATCGATGCTACAAAAATATCTTCCCTCTTTATACACAAATACTTTAGTTAAAGCTTTGATTTTTATTTTTGTTTTTAATAGCAAGAAGGCTTTGCAATTTATTCGGAGTACTGTAACAATCATCCCAGTGCCTGCATAGAACTTTCCAACCTAATGAAACAGGGCAAATACCGTCACTTCTTTGAGGCTTGTCGCCTGCTTCAGCAGATGATTGACATTGCCATTGATGGTTTTCTTCTCACGCCTGTTCAGAAAATCTGCAAATACCCCCTGCAGCTTGCAGAATTGCTCAAATACACCACACAGGAGCACAGGTGAGAGAATGAACATAGGTAAATATTATAAGATTTGTATAATAGCAATAATGCCTAATTACTCAAGCTTTCTGGGTGACACAACACAGAAGTTTTTGAGATCAGGGACAAAGCTCCCATTGGCCACTACAGACATGAGCTTCTTACTAAGACAGGCATCTTGAGACCATCACAAATATTAACAAAAACAGTACCTGGAAATGCAGCACAGGGGACTGGCAGGATTCAGGACAGAATGAGGAATAAGTGAAAGAAGGAGAAGGAAAGGAAGAAGGTGCTGAAATAGGATGCAGAGAGGGATATGTAGAACAGAGTGGAAAAAAAAGCACCAATGTGTCAAAGAAATGAAAGAGAAGGAAATTCAGAAGAAAGGAGGAGGCTGCATAAATATTGTGGGCACAAGGAAAGGTAAAGAAGGCCTTAGAAAAAAAACCCAACACAATCTAAGCAAGCTTGGAGGTAATATTTTAGGAAATTATTAATAATAAACATTGCCTTCATTTGCAATAACATCCAGATATTTGAGTTCCAGCTGGGGTAGATAAGAATTGAAGTTGCAGATTATTACCCTCTCTAGGATATCCCTGGCCTAATTAAATATTTGACTAAATTAAGATTTTATCTTTATGCGTCTGCCTTTTTGCCTTGTACACTGCAAGAAAATTGTTCCATTGTGTCCCTTGTGCTCAAAGTCCAATTGCAGCCTGAGGCAATGCTTCCTTGGCCAAAGTCTGCACTTCTTTAACCTTGAGAAAACTCCCCTTGGAGACCAGGTTGGTGGTTTTTTTTGTCAGGGGCAAAATGTGAAGTTTTGTATTGAAAAATGTATTGAAAATGTGAAGTATTGCATTGAAGGGGATGTGAAATACTCATGTTCAGGTGTGAAATGTCCCTGTTCAATTCAGTGGCTACCTGGGAAGTCCTACGATGTCAACTACTGACATGGGTATTTCTTTCCTTGCTACTAATATAGAAAGATTATTCTGTGAGCTATTAAACCTGCACATGAAGTGACAGCAAGGTCTTGCCACCTTCCACCCGTAGTACCTGTTTTCCTCATCTGTGGTCAGAGATGCCTGCATGTGCAGACAGGCCCCTGGTATACCGAGATGCTCACAAACGGGCAGACCTACACCCACATGGAGCCTTAGCTAAGCTCCAGCCAGCTGTGGTTTTTTGGTAGCTTTTTGGTTTGTTTTCATAAAAAGTTGGAAGATCCAGTGTGCACAGCCTGCTATGAAGGCCATGGGTTATGCAGCATGTGTGGAGTAACATACTTGCCAACAGAGAAAGAAGGAACTGAGATATGGAAGGGCAAGAGTAGCAGCATGGATATCATGCAGTCACCCTGTGGGCCACCTCCCTGATGTTAGGAGGATCCTGTTGTTGTTAATCTCACTTTTTGTATACAGTGTGGCAGAAAAGAGTTTCTATGGATATAAATAGAGAGAGGAGAGTAATGCGCAGATGTAAAAGAGAAGCTCTTCCATCAGCAGCAGCTGACGGAAATAGGAACTGAGACAGAAACAGATAAAAAGGACAGTGAGTCCAACCTCTTTGTAGGATTATTTCTGGCTCATGCTGTTTTCTACTTCTGGCTTCCTTTTCTGCAAGAGGCATTCTGATAAAGGAGGGAAGGCAGCTTCTGTGCTGGGTCCCTAAGGCAAGAGATATGTCTCTTTCCTTCTCTCATCTTAGAGACTCCATTTGGGGAAGGTAAAGGAGTGGTGGAGGGTATTCATGGGCGAACAAAAACCTGGGGAGTTTCATAAGTATGAGGGGAACAGAGCAATGGAAGGACAGGAGGCTTGCATTTGAGCTGCAGCAGGAAGGGGAAGGTGGCTGTCTTGGTTCTCATGCACTTATTCCGTGAAAACGGATGATTTTGTGAGCATTGTCTTCTTTAATTACTCTCTCTGGTGCCCATGTCCTCCAGTCCCTCGCTTCACCCCATTTGAGGTTGTTTTCAGTATTTTTTTTGCTCATATAGCATTCACTTGCTTTCATTGACCCAGTGGGAACAAGGAGAAAATACCATTGTTAAGCACAATTAAAGGAATGCCCTTCCCAATAAAATGCCACTGAAATCATGCTTAAAAAAAATTCCTTTGGTGAAATGTGGATATCACTGAGATCAATGGGAGTTCTATCACTCTTTTCAGTAGTGACACTATTGCAATAATTAATCTACCTCCTCTGCTTCCTTCCACAAGTTTAATAATTTGATTAGCAATGCGGCAGCACTGAATTGTACATACCACCATGTGAGGTTCAGGGTAGCTGAAAATCAGGTTTCTCTTATTTAAGTACTCTGAATTAGAGGTATACATGGGCAATGTGGGCTAATAATTCAAGCACCGTGTTGCATTTTGTGATTGCATCATATTGATTGCATAAGTGATCTTTGAAACATGCTTACATTTCACAGTGATTATAACAACATAAAAGCTGCATATGAGGCTATGAAGAATGTAGCGTGCCTGATCAATGAGCGAAAACGCAGACTAGAAAGCATAGACAAGATTGCATGTTGGCAAGTCTCTATCGTAGGCTGGGAGGTAAGTGTCAGCCTGTCCCTTTCCTGAGCAAAGGTACTGTTACAGTACTTCATGTCCTCTGCAGGATATGTTTTTCTGTGTAGTAGGCTGTTTATGGTCACTGCTCAGTTAAAAGTCCAGTTGCTTCATTTGCACTGGCTCTGTTACTGATTACCTGTTTATAAGTCAGGAGGGCCAGGTTGTATTAATGTGAGCGCTTGTCTTTGAGGTGACACTGGACTGAGATGACAAAATGGATTTTTTAGAAATGCTAGACCTATTGAATCTCCTTTGGAGTTTTGGTGGTTCTGTCAGAACTTGAACCTGCTTCACTGACTGCCATGAGTTTCCTCCTGATTGATGCAGAAATACGGTAGAGCAGAACCACATACATTGAGTCTGCCTGTATGGGATTAACTATGTTCTATGACATTTTCAAATGTACTAATAAAAATGCAAGAAAAATTAATGAACTTAAGACCTGATTATAAGATAAGACTGGTTAGGTGCACAGTAAGATCTTAATGCACTATTTACTTCATGCATATATATCTTCTCAGGGACCAGATGTGTTAGCCAGAAGCTCAGAACTGATCCACTCGGGAGAACTGACCAAAATATCAAAGCAAGGCAAAAGCCAGCAGAGGACTTTCTTCCTTTTTGACCATCAGCTTGTGTTCTGTAAGAAAGACTTACTGAGAAGGGACATCTTGTATTATAAGGCTCGTATTGACATGGATGAGATGGAAATTGTGGACACTGAAGATGGCAGAGACAAAGACTTTAGTGTTAATGTCAAGAACGCTTTTAAGATAATAAACAGAGCAACAGAAGAAATTCATTTGTTCTGTGCAAAAAAACAGGAGGATAAAAAGAAATGGATGGAGGCCTGCAAGAATGAAAGGAGAAGGGTTCAGGAAGACAAGGAAATGGGTGAGTGGAAGGATTTCCTCTCTCAAAGGTGGTAAAACCAAAGGGGAATGTTCTTGCTTTTACACTTTATGCATTGTGCAGATGTGCACTCTGCTTCTGGAACTGGTGTCTCTTTCTTAACCAGCATGACCTTTAGTGTAAGTGAAGCCTCTTCAGGTGTGTTTGACCTGCCACTGTGGGCCAGAGACCAATGGTAGTTAGCTATGACATCCATATCACAGTGTAACCCATGTCATTTTGATGCATTAGGGAGCAGAATGAGATATGAGATACGAGATGCAATTCACCAAGAACAATCAGTAGTAAAAATCCATCCAAAATCCTAGCATTCTTGTATGAATCATTAGCCCAAAACATCTGTTTGTAAAGGACCCTTTGTTATAAAGCCATGCAGCAATAATTGTAGATTTATACTGTCCATGTTATAAAATTGCACCTCCTGTATCCAGGAAACCTGTGCAGTTGCATGGCACCATTAGTTACAAACCCAACAATAGCACCACTGGGCAGCTTATAGAGAAATGAAGCCTATCCGTCAGTGAGCAGGAATAAAGGTAAAAATTCCTAGGATCACCTCTAGGCTGTGCCTGCGGAACACTCTGAAGACAGTGTCTTCCGTGTGAATATATATATAGGATTGGATTTTTTTGGTGGTCTTTTTTTGGGGTGGGAGGCCAGAGGGGACTGGTGATGTAGTGTGTGTTATGTTTTCATACTTCCTTTAAGATCAGTGATACAAGCTCCAGCAAAATTTCATTGGCAAAACACACACAAAGAAGAAAGCAATGCTACTAAGAAAACTAAGTCTCTCTCGAATATTCCTAAAGAAGTAAGAAAACTGTTAGTGCGTCTGTGTGTTGACTGCAGGAGAACTGACCCTTTTTATAACGCTCTTCAGGCTTAGGCTGTAGATGACAGCAGATAAAAACTGGAAGTGTAGTGTAGTGGATGATGTAACTAAAAAAATTATTAAAATGTAAGCAAGATGCCAAATCTCATGTTTCATGTTCACTTAAAACACCTGGTCAGAAAGAAGAGAAAGACAAGAATAACCCTTGGATTACAGATTTAAACCTTTTGATCTTAGTGGCTTTCTCTTGTTTGGTACTGTTTTAAATACAAAATAAGGCCTCCTGCATGTGTTGTAGATAGCCTGTAAGCTGAAGAAAATACTTTCAAGTTTTACCAATTCATACTCTAAAATCAGTTTTAACTCTTCTCCATGGCACCAACTGTTGCAGTTAACCCAAATTGTCTCCATTCTAGAGCAAAATGAATCAGACACAGCTAAACTTTCATGAAGCTTTTCCAAACCCAACTCTTCTGTGCTCAACATCATGGTGTGACATTATGATCCTGTTGAGCACAGCACTGAGGGCTTTCACAAGCTGCTCTGTGCGGAGCTTTTTCCATAACCTTTTGCTGGTGGCTGCCTTTCCTAATTCACCTAAACAGAGCTGTAAACCAAAGTGGATATTGCAGAAGGGTGAAGGTGACCAGCAGGTAATAAAGCAGTGCAGACGCTTTGATGATGAGCATCCCAATAATCCCTTTTGCAACAAAGTTACTGAAAGCCTCCATTCCAGCATATGAGAACAGTATTACAGTCATGTGGAAGGACAAGATGGAGTAAATCACAGCTCCTATGATCAGGACTGAGAAAAACAAGATAAAATGTGACCATTTTCCATTCCCATCCTTTCTGAGGAGCATACCTGAGCTCTGTATCTACACCTCCTCCTGCAAATGGGTGCTTTATGGAGCACCAGAAGAGTGTGTTGAGTGGGCTAAATGCTGTATGTCAGGATGCTTCAGAGCTCACACTAGTGCTTACCTTGGGCAGCAGCAGGTCTGTCTTTTGCAGGCATTGCGATGTTACGACTCCTTCTAAGTGACACTGCTGCAGAAATCCTCAAGCATGAGCAAACTGAAAAGCAGTAGCAGCTGTAGCCCTGAATGTCATTATTTAGTCTAGTGGGACCTCATGAAAACCAACATAGAATCATAGAATAGTTAGGGTTGGAAAGGACCTTAAGATCATCAAGTTCCAACCCCCCTGCCGTGGACAGGGACACCACACACTAAGCCATGTTGCCCAAGGCTCTGTCCAACCCAGCCTTGAACACTGCCAGGGATGGAATATTCACAGCTTCCCTGGGCAACACATTCCAGTGCCTCACCACCCTTACAGTAAAGAACTTTTTCCTTGCATCTAACCTGAACTTCCACTGTTTAACGTATGATATTCAAAAGGGTACTCATTCAACAGTGGTGGCAGTGGCATTGGTTAACAATGAGATTTGTAATAGTGGTGCTAACCCTTATTTAGGGCTGGGTCACAGATTCCCATGGTGCTGAGCGTGAGGATTGCAAGGGAGGGTCCTTTGTGCTTGCTGCTCCTCTGGCGCTGTGCAATAGAAGAAAATTCAGTATAAAGGGAAACTGTATTTTTTATAATGGCACATGGGTTTGTGCAGTCTTTTTTGCCCATGTAACGTCCAGCCTTCTGGAAATTTTCTTTTCAAATGTTGCAACTCATTTTTCTGATACACCTGTTCTGGGACATGTATTATGCACCAGAGGAAAGACAGCTGAGTTGTAATAGCTAATGTCCATCTGGTCTTGTGAGTCACAGTGGCTTGTTTTCTTCATTGCTTAGGAGGCTGCTTCTTTTCTAAAATTTCTTCTTTTTCTTTCTTCTGCATAATTGAACATTTCCTTTAGCCAAAACCAGTGGAAAGGCACCAGTATTTTCAACCTCAGGTTTAAATTTATCTTGTTGATTTTGTAAGCTATCTTGTTGGTCTTCACACAAAGCCTCTGATCTGACCACTCAGAGAACAAACACATACTCATCCAATTCAGAACTGCAAATGGCATTTTAGTTCTATTTCCAAAGTCACTTTGGTGCTTGTCACTGTCTCCCAAACCATATCTAGCTTTTCTTAGCTTGCATGAATATATGGGAAGAGAAGGCTGCAGCCAGAAAATCCTTCTCCAAACCACTAATAGTAACCGTAAGAAAGTGGTCTGATCTCTTTTGATGAAATTGCTTTCTTTTTTTTTTTTAAATGTTTCCATGTTTCTATAAAGGGAAAAATACCCTATAGAATAAAAAAAACTTCTGATAGCCCGAAATTATGGCTCACTGCTGCTTTATTGATAGTTAATAGGCTGATTTGTAATAACTTGTTCATAAGTTGAAATTAGTAAAATTAGAGGAATTTTGAAAGTGTAGGGAAATATGGGAAGATGCAAAATAGAAACAAAACACATGCTTCTGATTTTGAATCACAACTGCTGTGCTCTTTATGTACATATGAATGAAATGAATGACTGTGTGTGCACCCTGTTATCTCCTTATGCAAATGTAACGTATCCATGTATCTCAGCTGTCTTGTAAGAAGGGAAACTGGAGTGCCCGTACATGGGCTCAGACGACCCCAGTCACTGGTGTCACTTTTCATAGCAGATGTCTGGTGTCCCTGTACTCAGCATAGATTAGTTACATGCCTATCAGGTGATAGTAAATAGCATAGGGTTGGCTACATACTATAGCATCATGTAAGATATACAAGTATGCAAACAAGTACATGAGAAACCAGAGTGAGACGTCCAGCCCTAGTCTGATGCAGCCACAGCCACATCACAACCTGCTTTGGTGTCTGTAAGATTTTGTTACTCTGTCTCCTCTGGGTGCAGGCAAAGATACCCACATTTGTACTACTATAATAGCAGTGACTTCAATTTGTTACCCCAAGTTAGCTCAGAGTGAGTGAAAAAAGAAACAGATTATGCATTTGTGATCTACTACTTGGTGCCTTGTAGAAGTGTTAATTTGCACTTTTTAAATCTCTTGCTATCTGGACGTGGCTATAAAAATAAATTTTTAATGTGACAAGTTCTCCAGTGATTGCCGTTTGCAGGAACTAGAAAGCAGCTTTTCCCTGTAATTAGTAGGCACATGAATGTTCTTATTGTTATCCCAGTGAAAAACTAAATTTATATGATGAAGTAAAACGTACTTCTAAAAATTTCACTTATATTACCATTAAGATTTAGTAAAAATTATTTAAAATATAGTTTACTTGTTTTAAATTAATGTGAACAAGTATTAGATGTAGTTTTTTTATACCAGTGCCTTAACTTACACTTTGATGTAGGAATGGAAATATCAGAAAACCAGAAGGTACAAGCCATGCAGAATGCCCGTAAATCAAGACATGGAAAGATTAAAGGTGGGTGTTCAGAATTGCTTTATGTATTCTTCATGTTAGGAAATAGCTCAGTCTGGCTTTGGTAGAGTTCTTCAATCTTTTAAAAAATGTTAATGGTTTATATGGAATGACATCATTATTAAATAATTTCTATTAATCTGTATTTTAATATCAAATTCCAATGCCTTTGTAAATTGTCTAAGTGTTCCTCAGACAGGCAAGTCAGGATTCATTTTACTAGAGAAGAACTCAAGAGGTAAGGCAAGCAGTTCATTGAAGCATGTAAGAAAGCAGATGCAGAAATCAAATAAGAAATGGGGGTTACTTATTCCTTCCTTTGCTTTTACTCAAACAGCTTGTTCTTCTTTGGCAATTATGTGCTTTGTTAGAAATACCTTCTGCAAGCCACACATTGCTGTATTTGTGATAACACACTCAAAAGGGTTTCCTTCTCTCCTAGGCTAGGATGGACTAGAAATGTATTACTTTGGAAACAGCTTTTTTATTTCTTTTTTCTCTCAGAAAGAAACATGTTGTGATTTTGTCATTTTCCATCTTAAAGTCAAATTTGAGTAAATCTCCAGTGTGTTGAGAAAATAAATTGAGAAATTTGGGCCAGAATAAGCCTGAATTTAGGAGTGAAGGAGTTGATGTTAGGTGGTTCTGTGCTCCCTGGCAATAATATTATTAAAGCATTTTCTCTTTATCAATCACTAGATACCTATCAAACCTAACTATATTTTCAGGGAGTGGCTGAAAATTGTGATCAGAAGATTCTGTTCAGAATGCACAAAGGTCAAAGTCTGAGAATATTGCCATGGAAAAACATTTTCAAAATGGAATAAATAACAATTTTTGGTAGCAATATTTTACCCACCCTTATTCTGATAGTTGGCTGAAATACAAGTATCTACTGTGTTGTTATTCCTTTGAAAAAACAGTATTTACTTGCATAAACAATACAGCCAGGCTGCATGAAACTGCAGCTTATTTTTGGTAGTTCTGTAATGTTATTTTTAGTGGTGTTATTCTCTTCTGCAGCCAGTCAATGCAGCAGTTAAAAAAATCTAATATCAGAAAAGGTTAATCATTACTAGTGCTTCCATTCAAGATCATGGCAAAACTTACACTGGCTTTATTGACCACTGAATTTGTCCTATGGTCCTGTGCAATTTTCCCAGTATTGGAAGCTCTGCTAGCTGTCTCATGTTTTCTGAAACTGTTCCTTTTGCAGGTGTAAGCTATAATGGCTGTCCTGTGCCTCCTCCACACCAAAGCCTGCATCCTATTCATCAGCGCCACATTACTGTGCCTACCAGCATCCCGCAGCAGCAGGTTTTTGCCCTGGCGGAACCCAAGAGGAAGCCATCCCTCTTCTGGCATACCTTCAACAAACTCACCCCCTTTAAAAAGTGAGAGGCCAAGGACCTGGGAAGGACATCAGCATGGCGGGAGACTTACTCCAGAGGAGGACCTTGGAGACATGGTGAAACTTATTTGAGCTCAGTGAATCTCCCGTTATGGAGGCAAAACCTTGACCTCCCTTGAGCCAGAAACGCAGCCTCTGGCTAGAAGATGAATGAAGTTTCTTAAGACAGCTCTGAAGTCAGTGTTGCCAAGTGCCAGCATTACTGATGAAGAGCAGTCTCCCTTCTGACAGAGACAACTTGCTGTCACTCTAAAGCAGAAGTATTTGATCTTTGTTTCTTAGTTATGTTGAAGTAGTGATGGAATCATTCAGGTCTTTGTAACATTTCATTTTTCTTAACCTTGTATTGATGGCCAAATTTAGGATAGGGAGGAATTTTTCCTTAGCAGTGTATAAGCAAGGAATCTTAGGAGAGTTTTCTCCTTCCTTTTGGAGCACTGAGGTGAGACCACCTATTAAAATCAGGTGGAGATATCCCATACAATTAACCAGGTGTTGCAGAGCTCAGTGGACCCTAATCCTTGCTGTCTTTTTCTATTAAATTGCCAGATGGCAGGAGAACATCCCGCAAGGCCTTACCATATTCCAGATTGGAACAGGGAAATTTTATTCTGTCATATAGAAACATGAACAGTGTGAAATGAGCTATTAAGATGTGCATTTATTGCACAGAAGTGGAAACAAGAGGAGCCAGGGCATCTCAGAATGGTTAATTTCAGTCACAGCAATATACAACATGTATGTAAGCTCTTCAGAACAGAGCTTTTATATCACTTTTCGAGCACTTCTTTGCCTGGGAGGTGCTTCTTTATATTTCCAACATGCTTATTTCTCCATGTAAGAAGTATTTTTTGTTTTCTAACAAAGATAATGTGAATGTACAAAGTCAAGAGTTGAGACAGTACGTGCTGACTGCTGGCTATGTTACATAGTTCTCACACCTTATATTAGTATAGCTTGACTTAGAAAGTGGATGAGTAGTAATGTAAATATATTGAAGTGGTCTGGATTCATGCTCTTTATACACAGTCCGCTGACAATGGGTTTTAACCAATTCTCTTCACAAAGAAAGAGAAATCCTTATTGGAGGAGGCAGAGAAACTCTGTGGACCAGAGATGGATTTTTGTGTCAGAGTCTATTGGAAGGGGAGAACCTAAGGTCAATTAAGGTCAGCTCTGGCCAGCATATGCAATTCATGATTTGCATTGCTGTGATTTGCCTATGACATGAAGTTGATTTGGGAGTATAACATCTAAAAAGCCACCAGGAAGAAACAGGATCTTGGTATTTTCAGCACTGGTCATTTCTGCTTTGATAGCTGTCATTAAGGATGACAAGACTGCTGGTGGTATGGAAGGAAAGAAAGACTTTGTATGTTTCAGAACTGATTTGTTATGAATGTTTTTACAATGCTTTATCCTATGCTGCTGATTAAGGGCATTATATGATAATAAGGATAGATCCAAGGGTATTCTTTGACAATGGACACAGTCAGCTTTGTCATAAATCTGTAATATATGAAGAACAAACAAGGGGCTAGAGGCCAGGCATCTTAACAACAATGTAAAAAGGCCTTATTTTAAACATATATTTGTTCCTACTACTATTGTTACCTCTATTTCTTTTTTATTGTCAGTGTTGTGAAGCCCAGTAGTCATTAGATTTTGCGATTTAATAACTTTGTGGCAACTTCTGCAAAGCCCAGGTTTGTGGTTTTGATTTTAAAATATGTCTTTTGACAACTGTACATTTCAAATGCCTTGTGTACATAGGTCAGCAATAATGAACTTCCTTGCTTGTGCTTTCCCGTCACGATGGAATTTGACCTGAAACAGTTAAGAACAAGCTATTTCTATTCAGATTTTTTGTTTGTTTAAGAAAATTCTAAATGCTCAATTTAAACATATGGAGCAGATTTCCAAATGCAGGCATGATGCATGCCCTTTCCTTTAAATAAGTAACCCTTTTGTGTTTCTTGCATAGACATTTTTGTGGCTGTTTACCACATTCAGGCCTGCAAACCAAAGCGACGCATGTCCTGTGGAAGTGGAGATTATGTTTTTCATAATCACATTTCAGAAGACTTTTTCTAGATGCAAAAAATAAGTGTCTGAAGTTGGATTGCAGTGCTCACCCAGAAACTTTCCCAGCCAGACAAGATGTTAGGAGATTAACACTTACTTACATATGTGTCTTTGCTAAAACATACTTCCTTCCGCACTTTGAGTCTGTGGAGTGCTGGAGAAAAAAAGATATATTGGGATGTATCTTCTGACATGTCAGTGCCCATTGGAGCTCTTCCCACATACTAATTCTGGTGCCTTAGCCCTAAAAATGAACAGAAATGTTTGCATATGGTTTTGGATGCAGCAGTTTTTTTCTCAAGAATTGAATGTCAGAAATAAAAAAAGCAAATGTTTCATGGTGCAGATTACTTGGGACAGTTTTACATATAGTTCCCTACCTAAAGGCGTGGTGGTTTTATAATACTCTATATCTGTCTTTGCAATCTGACCTTGCAAAAGAGTAAGATAAAATATAAAAAACCAGACCAACTTCAGATCACACCATTATCTTTTAAACAAATTATAGTTAAAGGGAAACACACAATTAGATTATCCAACAATTAAGACAAATATTTACTTGGGGTTTAGCCTGACTTTAGATTCTGAGGGAAAAAGAGCTGCAACTACTAAAATGTAAAAGTTCGTATTCTATCAGCTCTTGTACTGATTCTCCCTCTAAAACTTACATATGATCAGAAAGGTATCACAGCAGCTTCTGCTCTTTTGCTCTCTCTTTTTCATGCTTTAAGTTACTATAAAAAGTTCTAGGGCAACTACTAAGCATATTTGTGCCTCATTTAGATAAAGCACAGCCAGAGCCTTCCTGATGGCCTGCTGAGCAGATAACCTCAGACTTTGTGCGTAAGATGCAGTAAAATGTAACTGTTCTTAAATGTGTTCCCACTGAGTTAGGAAAATGCCAAACCATAATTGCACCTAACTCAGAGCATTTGATGTATGAAATAATACGATTGTTTTACAAGTGGCTCTTGCCACGCTAAATTTCACATTGAGTTTTAGTGGTCAGTGTAATACCGGAGTTCAAAGACAGACTACTCAAATGTTCCACAGTTTAGTAGACTTTTGAAAATAATTGTAACAGAGTTTTGGAGCCAAAGGTCCTTATCCATAACTAACACAGTACCTTTCTTTGACTGCCTTTCTGCTTTCTTTTCTATACATGTGGTATTTGTATGTAGGAGATGCCTTCTGAATGATCTCTAATTTAAAATTGTTTGTTGTAAATACTAGGTATGACATTCGTATATATTTTACTTTGACAAGTGTTTTGTAACATTTTATCTTGCATACATTGCTTTGTGCATCTTACCATCTGTGTGCTGTTACACATGTTGTAAATGAATTGCCCTGGCTACAGAGCAGATGAATTGGCTGTTGACAGCTGAAGTACAATGTGTGGGACTCCAGTAGTTTGATGTACATTTGTTCAGAAGTAATTGCATTACAAGGTTTATTTACGCTTGAAACATTGTTTGTCAAATGAATCTATTTTCTGGAAATAAGTACAAACTTACATTCCCATTATTTTTCTCTTAGTGTACATGTTTGAATTAAATAATGTACACGGCTGAAATTTCTCAGCTGTGTCTTATAAAACTTTATTGTCCAGTTTTAAAATGGTTGGGGAGTTTTTCTATTGTCTACAAAATACTCCATGTGATGCAAAAATATATCAACTATCGTATTTATTTTATTATCTTAGAGCAAAAAAATCCCTAACAGTTACTTGGTTTTCCAGTAACAGCTACAGTACTTCTCAGCACAAGTTCATTTTAAGAAGTACTAAACCTGATTCTGGTGCTGAATCATTGTTCAGACAAAAGCCATCCTTGTTATTGCCCAGCCACGTGCATCCAAGATCGCTGTGCTTTACCTTGTCCTGCCAGACAGCTCCCACCACACCCCTTGAAAGTAAATGCAAGTGCAGCTTCTGTATTAATAAAGCTCCTGCTAACAGACAATGGTGACAAGTACTGTAGTTCAGGTGGGGAAGCATAAATGCTTATTTTCTTTGGAGCAAAAGGAAAACCTTTTGAAAGGGTTCACCCAAAAGATCCGTTCTGTAAATGTGTGTGAAGAGGCTTACCTGCCTGCTTGTTAGAGCAATGGCAACACTGCTGGAGATTCAGCTTTTAATCACTGAATCACTGAAATGATTCAGGGAAGTCTGAATTCTGAATCACTGCTCTGATTCAGGGAAGTTATTCCTCTCTCACTATTCTGACAGAGCAGGGGACCACATCTGAAAGGCACATGTTTGTCCTTCCTGCTTAAGACTGTGTCAAAAACTCTTTAATGGAGACACATGAGCTTTAGCACACTTTGCTGAAATCTTTTCATCAAAAATGCTTTGGTGGGATCAAATGCTGGTAGAATAGTGGGATTTGCCAGTTCTTTCCCCCTCCTTCCACTGTCCAAGCTCTTGTCTCTGTTTCTTGGTTTGCCACAAAGCTGAAAGTTTCGCAGGCCTCCCAAGTGCTGCTGCTGCAGTGGGATGTGTGCTGAGGGCTCCCATATCAAAGTGAAAGGCACAGTCAAGCACTTAGTGAGGTAGATTGGATGACTGAAAAACATACCTTGAGCAAACACTGGAGCAGGACATTGTGCTCAATAGGCTTTCTAAGGAACCTGCAATTCATCTGACCATGGTAAGCTCATTCGTGCATTTTCCTTTATGCTTTTGCAGTCCGGTTGAATCCTGAAAACTGCATATCATCTAAGGGAAGCATGCAGGCATTTAGTGAATTGAGTTTTGAAACATTCTGAATGTTTCAAAATTCAGTTATTCTAATTAGCTAGAGAACACGTAATCATGAGACTATGTCAAAACCGTATAAACCATCAGCATATTTGGGATTTTTAATCTTAGGTCTGTGTTAGGTTCAGTTCACTGCAGTCAGAACTGACTTCTGGTTTCCAGGTGAGTACTGAGGGCTGAAACTACTAAGTATTTAGGCTCTGGTTTCAAAAAAAGAAAGACTTGTGTGTGTGAGTGTGTGTATGTGTTTATATATATGTGTATGTATATATTTACACCCCATTTGTAGACTCCATATGGCACACCCAGATAACATCCCTGCTGGTGCCTACAGCAGGTTGCAGCAGACAAGTGATCCACATCCATTGCACCCTCCCTCTGTTTATGTTACATCTTGCGTTTCTGTTGTGCATCTTGGCGTGCGGCAGAGGGGGTAGGACAGGAGACAATGAGGTAATGATACCTGGCAAGGTTTTACCCAAGGAATTTTAATGTTTTAAACATTCAGTGTGGGCCACCAGCAGTGATAGACAAACCACTCCAGAGAGGTGAATGTTGAAATGTGTCCATATCACTGGGTTCTGGTGTCAGCAAAATGCAGTAGGGCAAATCTGAGAGGGCAGAGGTTAGAAGAGCAACGACTGCCACAGCCCTTCCAGGGCTCAGTTTTGCTTAGATGAGAAACACAAGATGATGTAGGATTTATCGACTGTTTGATTTTCGTAAAGCTGAAACTGCTTCAGGAAAAAGGAGGACCACCAGGTGCTCCTCAGGGACTTTGCTGGGAGAAAAAGGTACACACCAAATTCCTCCTTGCTTCTTGCACATTGGAAATAAGAAGGCAGACAGCCCAGTACACGCACTGAAGTGAACTGTCAGTAGTCATATCAGCTAAGCACAGTTAACCTTGGCCTTTATCTATAAGCATACCCAGACTTTGAGATAGCAACTCAGGAAGGACTGAAAAGCTGTCTAGAAGTGCTCTGCTAATAAGGTTGGGTGTATCTTCTTTTAATAACCATCTATCTCACAGGCATTACCACCATATTCAGCTTGTAACAAAGGCAATTAGCACGGTAGTTGATCTAGAAATCCCTGCGCCTTCTGCCATTCAGATACAATGTTTTTTTAAGAGCAAATGCTGAACTTTTGCTACTCTGAAACTATTTCTAAGGCATTGTTCTGTGGTGATACATACACACAAGAAAGCGCCTGATATTAATGTTTGCCTTTAAGGCCATTCTTACAACAGTTTTCTTGGTTCTCTGCTAAGAAAGCATCAAACCAGACTAATTGCAGAGTCCATCAGGGTAGATGTAAATAATGAATTATGTCTTTCCACCTCAGGATTGGGACAAACAGACTGTGACTGTTGTCACTGTAAAATTCACAGCCTCTTCTGGACCAGCGTGAGGACCCTGCCACCTCAAGACTTCTGCTGCGTGTGCCATGTCCCCAGAGGCCCCCAGTGCTGTCCCCCCAGAGCCACCAGCTCTCCCATCATGGCTTTCATTTCTTTTTCTCAATTATCACAGCAGCGAGGCTAATTTGGCTGCAGAAGTTCATTCAAGTAGAGCAGCTAATTGCTGCACATTGTCCTTCCTCAGAGCACGGCAG
This sequence comes from Psilopsiagon aurifrons, assembly GCA_025447955.1. Taxonomy (NCBI): domain Eukaryota; kingdom Metazoa; phylum Chordata; class Aves; order Psittaciformes; family Psittacidae; genus Psilopsiagon; species Psilopsiagon aurifrons. The sequence goes on along the minus strand of JAOEHY010037431.1, from coordinate 8,634 downwards.
AGGCAATGTCCCAGGTACAATCAGGGCACCATAACTCTTGCAATATTTCCTTATTACCACAGGGTGGTGGTGAAGACCTTAGTGAACACAATTCATTGCTGAGCTGCGCAGTAACGTAGCCTCACATTTGATAGGAGACCACACACATCATATTTTGCAGTGTGGGAGCCTCCTCAGACAGTGTTTTCAGTCACTTGCACCCACAGGGGTGAATTGAGGCCACTTCCTGTAACACATTAACTCCTGTTACTACTGGTTTTATCCTTCACTGTTCACAAGCATCGTTTAACGAGTTGATATGCTCAGTTGCTTTACTTCCACTAAGCCTTAGACCACAGAAGTTGCGGTAGTTTCAAGAAGGCACAGTTAAGTATCAATTTATGGCTTCTTCAAATTTAGTTACCAATAGCAAATAACTTAGTAGCACAACAGCTTTGATTCATGTTTGAATGGCCAGAGGGAGAGCCTGCTAATTCCACATTGAAAGCTTTCTTTGGCATTCAGTTTACTTATTTTGATTCAACTTCCTTGCTTCTTTTTCATAAACACCTAATATTTGTAATGACACCTTCACAGCATTGTTATTTTTAATTTCTATAGTCTTTTTGTCAGTAATTCTGTTGTAAATTGCTTAATACATGAACTAAATTTATTACATGGTTTTGCCGAATAATACTAAAAGCCATGCCTTTCATCCTAAAAACCAACCAAGCTAACATTTGTGTAATATATTTGTATAATGGAAGGGGCAAATCAAAGCCTGACTAATCCACTTTAACAATTTTCTTTCACATAACAGTGGTGAAAGCCAAAGTACAGGACACTTTCCACTTAATATTAGAATTAATAGGAAGATATCACTTTAAACCTCTGTTTTAATTATTGAACAGCTCTCAAAATTAAATCACTGACCTTTGAGAATTCAGTGACCAAACAAATGCTTGTCATCAAGGCACATATTTGGAGCACACCCTCCTTTACATGAAGCTTTTGTGCCCTGCTTAAAGATGACCAAGAAGACTGCAAGTACAAAGTGAATGAGGTAAGACCATTGATCCTATATATGTGATGAGGTAGAGATGATCATGTTGATGTTGTCAGCTTGTGGAGAGGAGTGCATGTGTGGGGACCAAACTATCTATTCCTTAGGCAAGAAACACTCCCTTTTTAGGCAACTGGGAATAGTTGTCTTTGTCAGTAGACAAGGACTGTCAGGTTTCTCCATGGGGTGCATCATATCCTAACAACATCACACAGAGCACTTCTTCCTTTTACACTCCTCTGGAGTCCTCTGACTAAGGCAGTAAATTAGCTCAGAAGTAGCAAATATTTTATCTATTTTCAACTTTACTTAGTTCTAGCCAGCAGCAGCAGACAAAGTGGGATTTTGCTGCTGGATTTTTTCAGCATCCCTCTTTAGACCATTGGCAAAGTCACCATAAATCACAATTCAACAATGGCTGCAAAATAGGGAACTTTTCTAAAGATGGAATAAAAGATTAAGAAATGTTCACCACAATTAAGGTCTTCCTCTATAAATCAAGTTCAAAGAGTATTTAGATAAAATATTCCTAATAGGGTGTAATTATTCTTATTGACAACATGCTAATCTCACTACATGGTATTTTGCTGCACTGCTGTGCAGTGTTTCACAAGACTGAAAAATGTCAGTAAAGAGATTTAACAGAAGACAATTTGAGTCAATACTAGTTCATATTTCAAAAGGAATACTGATCTTAGTATAAAGTTCTCATTAATGAAAGAACCAATTCAAAAGCCAATTTTTTTATGTAAAATTTATTCATCCTGTCACTCTTGTGTGTGTAAATGTCGAGGCTTAAACCACGACAGTAACCGGTATAGCTAAAGCTTCTGGGCTTTATGAATATTAATTCAAATAAAATGTGGCTATTTGATTTTTTGCTCCTCAGTCTAATCTCTTCCCATTAATTGCTCTTACACTCACTTAAATGAGTTGTGTCCAGAATTAAGTACTAATTTGCTTTGGTGAGCCTACATTAAAAGACATTTTATAGGAGAGACACTAATGAAAAGACAAGTAAAAGATGGACTTGAAGTAGCATAGCTACATGAAGCGGGAGAACCAGAGTAAAGACTTGGTTTTGCTAAAAAACTCTCTTACTTAATCCCTCACATCTTTGCCCTCATCTCACCCTGCCCCAGCTCTGACCCCCTCTAAGATCATTCAACCTGTTAACCCAGTAGATGACTAACTCCAATTAAATAAAATAAAAAAGAGAGAAAGGAAAAGATTTCTTTGTGCTGAGTTAGGAGGTTGAACTGCTCTAGCTACTCCTCCAGCACCTGGGAGATAAGAGATACAACTCTGCAGACACAAATAGGTGCAGGGAGAATTGTGGATGGAGAAGTGGGCATTAAGACCTCTGCTGTTTCTTGGTTATGTTCGACTAGCTCAATTATTATTCCTGTAAGAAGCTGTTAGACAGGTACTGGGTTCTAAATTGCTAACACTGATAAAAGTTTGGAGCTCAGAGAGAAGGGTTTCCTTACAGAGTCCAAATGTACAAGGTGCCCTTTGATAGGAAGTCTTTGAAATAGGAAAGAGGAAGCTACGAGCTGTAGACAGCCTTCTGCATAGCTCTGAAAGTCAGCACTGGCCATGAAAAAGCTCCTCTCTGGGCACTGTTCTCGCCATAGGAATGTACACAGAGATTTATGAACAAGGAGAATGCCTATATATTATGTAAGCAAAACTACAGCCCAGAGAAACAGGGCGTTGTATGAATCCTTGTGTATGAACGTAGGATTGATGGTCCTACCAGTTCACATCCCAAGACTTGTTAATTTGACTGCCGATCTGGGTTTAGGACAGCAACAACATTAATATTAGCATACTTCCTTGTAGACTTGTAATTGCTGGGGATGGGGGCGTGTGGGGAGAGATGATCACTTTTGCTCAAGCTGCCTTTTTATTCTGACCTTGAGATTTGGGTTAAATTCAGCCAAATCCATCAAGTCTAGTCTTTATTAATACACTCATGGTTTAAATATAACAGGAATGAGGAATATTTTAAATTGTGTAAAGCTGAGTTAATATTTCAAATGTATAATGACACCATGGTTTGGCTGACATTCCCATTAAATTATTATTTGAAATAATACTCAGAAATCTTCAGGACTGTACTTACTGCTATATAGAGACCCATAAATAATCCAAACCAAAACAACAGACATGGTGAAAAGCCTTTTCCTTTTCTTCCTCCCTCCACCACACTGCTCCTCCTTAGAAGGTAGACTTAGGCAGATGTATTTTTCTCTCTTAAATTTTCAGTCAAAATCATATAGCACATCTAAAGAATGAAAAGCTGGATTATACTGCTGGCTGTTGTGGTCAGCACAGCAGAAACACAAAAACAGGACGTCTGCACCCAAGGGTATCCTGGCATCCCTGGCAATCCTGGGCACAATGGCATACCTGGCCGTGATGGACGTGATGGTTCAAAAGGCGACAAGGGAGATACAGGTACTGTCTTCAGAATAAATGATTTCATGTACCAAATGCAATGTCATTCATTCCTGAAGCTGTTGGTAGTCACTCTGCATTAATGGGATTATTCTGCCTAGACTTCAGAAAACATTTCAGACATTTGTCTTTCACTTGTTTGAAGAAGGAAATATAAAGAAAGACCTAATAATGAAAGCAAGATGGCTAATACTATGGAGAGGCCATTTCAGTTGGATAAAAGCAAAAGAAAAAAGACTTTACCTTCCACTTTGGGAAAATTTTGAAGCCTGTAAATCTATTCCTACATCTCTGATAGCAATTCCATTTCTGTGAAGAGCTTCAAGCCCAGTAAAAAAAAACAAAAAACAACCAAACCAACAACTGATACCTTGTTCAGGGTAATAAGAAGTATGTAGTGGTGAGAAGATTTCTCTTTCTTATCTGAATTTTACCTTTGTAGGACTTGCTTCTGAGTGTGCCTACTTGCTGTAACTCAAGAGCCACTAGAGGAGGTTCAGGAATAGGGACTATTGCGAAGCAGTATAGGATTCATGTCTACTCTAACAGGCTTTACTAAAGATTTGTGTGTGATACTGAAGATAGAGGCAATCTTCTCAGCATCTTAAAGCTAATAATTCCCATAGTACTTTAAGCCTAAGCTTAATGATGGCACTTGTATTCATGCTGAAAGATCAAGACTAGGGTTGCATGAAGTGGCAAATCTGTGGGCATGTGGAGATACAACATTTCATCTGAAATGTCACAACCCCAGAATGCACAGCACAAGACAAGTGCAAATCTGCTGCTTCAAATCTGTTCACAAAATTCTGGGGGAGAACTTTTCCTCAACAGGCTTTATGTTAGGTCGGCTATTGTGCGGCATCATGGAGGTGGCATTATAGTTTAATGCATAAACCAGACGCTGTCATCGTGGGCCTGGTTCATTCAGCTGCATAGTTCAGTCTGGATCAAACTTGTCTCTATCAGGTAAACCCTTCCACCTTTTCGTGCTGGTATCTTCCATGGATCACAGCAACAACAGGACAAGAGGTTTTCACATTGGTGGTGTAGACCAGGGAATAGCTCCTCTTCATACTTCAATAAGCCTAGGATTTCCTCTGTCTCAAAAAAGCACTACCCTGAAGCAGACTTTCTGTGCTGTCTGTCAATCTCTCCATATGATAAAGGTACCAGCAGTGGCACCCACAAAAAATCAGGAATAAGACTACTCTTTACATTACTGCTTAGCCAGGCTTGAAGAGCAAGGATTAGAGAAGGATTCATGCAAAGTTTTCTAGTAATGCAATTGTTTAATGGAAATCTGTTTTTCTGTTCTGTACTAGGTGAAGCAGGACTTCCTGGCAGTCCAGGAAAAGATGGTGCAAATGGAGAGAAAGGTGAACAAGGTCAGAGCAGAAGTGTTCCAATTTACTGCCTACCAACTGCTGCCCTTGTGTTTGTGCGCACTACATATTCTAGCTGAAGTGAAAGTACCATAAAGGTTAAAAAACCTTTTTCCAGGAGTAATAGAGGCTGTACACAGATGTTGACAATATAAGAAGAATTTGCCACCACCAATTATCCTGCTGCCTCTGATGCCCTACAACTTGGTCCCTCAGCCTGTTATCTTACCTTCCTCATTTCTGATCCTATTGTCAGCTGCTGAGGAAGACACTGCATCTGCAGTTACCTTAAGAAAGTGAAGATCCTGTAGCTACATATTCAGCTTCAGGGAAATGGACTTTAAAAAGAAACTGTAGAAGATAAAAGTAATATACCTAAAAATAGATGCTGTATATATACTTAATCTGTTTACCCAACCTGTGTGTATGCAGCACGTCTCCTTATCAGATGGATGTATATAAACAGAGCAATTTGTGCATAAAGGCACAGAGTTAGCCACTGAGCAAGTGGCATCATGTGATTTCTGTACATATTCAGTAACTTGGGTGCTGGACTTGAGCATCTTTAGAGTAATTCTCTTTTTTTTTTTTTTTTTTCCATTTAGGAGCGAATGGGACTGTTGAAGAGAAGGGGAACAAAGGAGATAAAGGAGAAAGAGGACGACCTGGGAAATTGGGACCAAAAGGAATTATAGGGTCAGTGGGTTACAAGGGTCAGAAGGGAGAGCTGGGACTGCAAGGACAAAAGGGGTTAAAAGGAGACATTGGGCCCATAGGTCCAAAAGGGACAAAGGGTGACATTGGCCATCCTGGAAGAGTTGGCTTCCCAGGACCAATTGGCCCAACTGGTAATCCAGGTCCTAAAGGTAACACTGGAGATCTGGGGCCACAAGGTAATCCAGGAGTTCAGGGGGAAAGAGGCTTGAAAGGAGACAGAGGAGATAAGGGGAATGTAGGTGCTCCAGCAGTCCTGCCAAGAAGTGCTTTTAGTGTTGGCCTTACAATTACCACCAAATTTCCCCCTCCAAATCGCCCCATCAAGTTTGACAAGGTACTATATAATAGTCTAAATGACTACAACTCAGTTACTGGCAAATTCACCTGCAAATACCCCGGCGTTTACTATTTCACCTACCACATCACTGTCTACTCAAGGAACGTCCGAGTAGCTCTAGTTAAAAATGGCATCAAGATGCTGCACACTGTGGACAGGTACCAAAGTGGAGAGGACCAGGCTTCAGGAGCCACCATCCTTGAGCTACAGGGAGGAGATGAGGTGTGGCTTCAGGCTCACCAAGGAGAGACTTTCAATGGGCTGTTTGCAGATGCTGATGATGATACCACCTTCTCTGGGTTCCTCCTGTTCAGCACTTCTGACCCCCTGCAGCCGCTGCCATCACCAGCCACATAACTCTGTGTTATCTGGGAATGCCATGTGTCTGTGTCCTTCAGCCCTCCCTAATAAAGTTACCTGCTGGCCAATTTTTGCTGGATTCCACTGAAAACAGAAATCACCCACGGAAGTATATTGAGAGCCGAAAGGGCGACATAGGATTGCGGGGCAGGTTAGGACCAGCTAGACATCTCCCTTTAGGGTCCTAAAAGTTGATTATTTTTTTATGTTTGTGTCCTGGGTTCAGCAGCAGCAGTCATTTTTCTCCTTCTTAGTAGCTGGTGCAGTGCTATGGTTTTGACTTTCGGCCTGGGAACAGAGCTGATAACACCAGCGTTTTCAGTCACTGTTTAAAACATTTTGGTCTGGCCAAGGACTTTCTGAGCCTCATGCTCTGCCAGGGAGGAGGAGAAGCTGGGAGGAAGCAGAGACAGGACACCTGACCCAAACTGACCAAAGAGGTATTCCATACCACAGCTCATCATGCCCAGGATGTAAAAACGGAGGGCAGAGACCCAGAAGAGTGGGGGGTTCACTGCTGGGTCAGGCTTGGTATCGATGGTGAGCAGCTGTATTCTCTTTCCTTGTATTTCCCTTGTCATTATTATTATTGGTGGTAGCAGCAGTAGTGGTTTGTGTTATACCTCAGTTACTGGACTGTTCTTATCTCAACCTGTGGGAGTTGCATTCTTTCGATTCCCCTCTGCATCCCCCTGGGAGCTGAGGGAAAGGAAGGTGGGGTGAATGAGTGTGTGAACGGGGTGAGTTATAGTGGCTTAAACCATGACAGTTTGGTTTTGTTTTCTTTTGTTTTCCTTTTTTTACTAAAGTTATCACATTGGGAAGGTGTAGGATCACACTACTTGTATCTGTAGGAAATCAGGCACACAACTGCTCATTGCACAGCTTACAGTGATGAGGTTCTCATTATCAGCTGCTAAAACAAAGCTTAAGGCTTCAAAGCCATACTCAGAAGAGTTTGAGATAAACACTTGCTTGTCCCAGTCACAAGGAACCAGGTGTTTATTTATTAAACTCTCTTAAAATGTTATCCTTAGCTTTGTTGTTTAAAACTAAAACAAACAAACAAAAAGTCCTAATGTGCATAAACTGTTTATGGCTACAGTTACAGATGGCTGTTTCCAGGAATAGCTTCTTCACAAGAGAGCACAATTCTTCAGAATCTACAGTGCTGGGCTTGACACATGACTGGTTTGGTGACCTGCTGTAGTTATACAGGGTGCATACACCAGTTCTAAAGGACAACCGTTTTAAAAGGAACTGGGCCTAAATAGAAGATAAAGTTTCAGGTTCTGGAATTATGAGATGTGGGTCCCTGGTACCTTGTATAAACATTAAGCAGCAGTTACTTCCAAGCCAGTTGATATCTTTCTATGTGGCATGTGTAGATGGACTTGAAACTTGACTGGCTTAGATCCAAGCATTTCAAAATGATTTTTAAACTTGGAATTAGTGCAGTTTGAGATCTCCATAGGGCCTGCTTGCTCTGTGTCACAGTCTGATACCCCCGCAGGGGCTGCTTGTTCTGTGGCAGAAGTGAGTTTTGTTGCAGCTGGGTGGATTTTACAGCTTTTAAACGTGGTTCTTTGCTCTCTGTGTAACAAAAGGTCTGAAATCAAGCAAAATGGAGTGACAGAAGGAACTGCCATGTGGCTTCTCCGATGTGGGCAGATATTCAATGCTGGCGCAAAAATACAGCATAACACTGGTACTTCAGTTAGGTGGTGCAAAACAAATTCTCAAAAATGAAAGATAATCTTTAATCAACAAGGAGGCAGACATACTGGAGAACTGATCGAGAGATATGTGCCATGAAACCTTAATTTACGTGAATTTCCTTGAAATCTTTTTTCCCTTTTCTCCCAGAACTAAAAATAAAATAAAATAATAATTTAAAAAAATTACAAAAGATGCTGGTCAGTCTCACTCCCTCCCTGAAAAGAGATGCCAACTGACACAGGCCAGCATCATGACCTTCAGCATGAATGCAATGCAGGAGCACGAGGCCAGGACTCCTGCGCTAAGACAGAAAAAAGGTGTTTGTGACTTTTTCAGTAAGAGGAGATGTTTTCCCTGCAAACCAAGGCTGTATATGATGCCTCTTGACCAAGAAACGCTATAAAACGGACTTAACTGGAAAACAGGTTGGAGGAGCTTGCTCTGATAGACGTTCCTCCTCCCGCCAGCCCTACGGCTCGCGGTGCCGGCCCGCCGGGCCCTCCCCTTCCCCGCAGCGCCGGGACAAGCCGCGGGCAGAGAGCGCCCCCGCGCCGGAACGGGCGGGGAGAGAGCGCGGCAGCCGGGCGGGCGGGCTGAGCGAGGCGGAGGCG
>JAOEHY010037430.1:0-41305 GCA_025447955.1 Psilopsiagon aurifrons | reverse complement strand
AGACAGGACACCTGACCCAAACTGACCAAAGAGGTATTCCATACCACAGCACATCATGCCCAGGATGCAGAAACGGAAAGGAGAGACCCAGAAGGGTGTGGGGGGTGCACGGCTTGGTTGGACTGGGTATACGTGGTGAGCTGTTGTTTGTATTTCTCTTGTCATTAGTATTATTGGTGGTAACAGTAGCGATTTGTGTTATACCTTAGTTACTAAACCGTTCTTATCTCAACCTGTGGGAGTTGCATTCTTTCGATTCTCCTCATCCATCCGGGAGTTGGAGGGAAGAATAAGGGGGAAGTGAGGGTACAAACTGAGTGGCTGATTTATGGCTTAAACCACGACAGATTTCTTCTTAAAAAATTACTTCTAAAAACTATTCTTTTATACTTAATAAAATTCTGAATAGATTCATGACTACATACAGTAGTAGAGAGAAGCATTGTTTATGATCTACTATAGCAAGACTCTGTGCAAGTAGAATTATTCTTTTTTCAGTACTATACCCTGAAGTCTTCCAAACCAGTTCTTCAACTGCAACAGTTTTTATGAGAATTTTACACATAAGACTATAACATGGGTGGAAATAGTTTGTACTAAAGTGATGATCTGCAACTAAGGCCCTAACTAAACAAAATATATACTCTAAATCAGTACTGTTGTAATGTGAGACAACTATTTAAGGACTTGTGAATCAATTTTTATCTTCAACTTCGAATTTTAGCGTTTGCATTTCCTATCTGTTTCGCATTTTAGTATTTACCTGACACATTGTCTGTCTGAAATTTGACTTGCATGGATGTTGATAAAGGAAGAGAAAGAACAAAATTATACTAAATTGTGTACGTATTCTGCTATGGCTGAAATTAGTTCACTCATCATCCTGTCTATTGGACTTAGGAGGAGAGGGGCAAAGAAAACGTCTGGCCTGAGTTTCTCAGTCACGATTAAGTAAACATAGTATTTTATATGTAGCAGCATATACAAGTAGGATAAATTATTAGTCTAGACATCTGGATATTTTTCTTTCTAGGCTATTTAAATTCATTATTTAACCTAACACAAAATCTGAAATAGTACAGGGAAAAAAAATCCTTCTCACAGACTGTCCTGGGTTCAGCAGTAACAGTCAATTTTTTTTTTTTACTTTCAGCCTTGAAACAGCACTGATAATAATGATGCTTTTAATTGTTGCCAAGTAATGTTTACTCTGATCAAGGACTCTTCAGTCTCTCAGGCTCTGTTAGGGAGGGGGGGAAGCTGGAAGGAAGCAGAGACAGGACACCTGACCCAAACTAGCCAAAAGGGTATTCCATACCACAGCACATCATGCCTGGTATATAAACTGGGGCAGCCACCTAGAAGGTCCAGATCATTGTTCAGGTCGGGCTATGTATCGGTCAGCAGGTGGTGAGCAGTTTTATACTCTCTCCTTATTATTCCTCCTAGTATTATTGGTGGTAGCAGTAGTGGGTTTGTGTTATACCTTAGTTACTGGACTGTTCTTATCTCAACCTGTGGGAGTTACATTTTTTCACTTCTCCTCCGCTTCCCTCTGGGAGCAGGGAGAGTAAGAAGGGGGAAGTGAGCGAGTGGCTGTGTAGTTCTGAGTTGCTGCCTGGGCTTAAACCATGACACAGACTCATATGCAGTGGTTTTCTTATCCCCCCATCTCTACTTTCCTAACTTCGTCTTTTCTTCCTACCTATAGAAACTGTTTAATAAGGACTAATATTTAGTTTCTAGTCTAAGTAGAAGGGAATGATGCATGGGAAATGCAAAGATAAGAGTATCTCCTTTGTAATTTAATTGGCTGTGCAAAAAAAAGTTTAAAAAATCTATACATAACTGTATACTTTTTTATCTTTGATTGTTGACACTAAAACAGTATTCAGAAGGACAAGACTCCCACGAAGTAAAATGGGTTTCAGAACATAGAAAAAGGCAAGATTAGTATTTGTAAATGTACTTCAAAATGCATTTCTGTATCGCATTAACATTTGTGCACCATGATGATGCAATTTGGTCATTAGACTATTAACACATCACTGTAAGAATTCAGTACTTCACTGTTGCATATTGCTGCTCAACTTACAGTATGAGAAGGCAAAAGAAATCTCTGCATGTCATCTAGAATTTTGTTAATATTTTATATTCTTACAAAATCTTCTTTAAAAATTATTCTTGAAGTGATTTGGTTGCCAACACACTCATGAAAGTGAATGGCGTTAATGAAGTTAATAAATGCCACTGTATTGACTAGAAGTTTCTGAAGTATCGCAGCGTTATACATTGTGGAGAGAAAGCACATTAGCAAAAGCTGTTGATGCCCAATGGTAGATTCCACCCTTCTCACAATACTATAAAACAGCACCAGTAATGATGCCAAGATGGAATCCTAAATTATGGTGTCAAATAATTCTACAGGGGTTTAAGAGGAATGCGAAAAGATACAAAAGAAAAAAATCTTGAGAGTAGAAAAAGCAGGAAGAAAGAGTGAAGAATCACATTTGTGCAAGGAATGGCTAATCTAGACATTACCTGTACAAGTTGAAACTTGCCTGCACAACCTCATATGAAAAAAAGAAGGTAGAGTTCAGGATATATAGAATACAAAAAAACAGACTTGACATTTCATGAAATGTATGAAGAGAATAATTCTAATTTTGCAGGAAGTTAGACTGGATGAGTGACCTTCTCTCATGTTGCTGGGTGCCATTCATGCCCGTTAATTGAAACTTTTTCTTGGATGGTGAGGTTTTGATTCAAAGCTGGCTCAGGTGTATAACAGCATACCCACTAAGACTGTTAGAATTTACTAGTTTTAGCCTACTTTCAGTATCAGAAAAAGATTCTAGCAACAACACATTTTTTTTAAATAGATAACTGTTAATTTTCCAGACTTTTTTCCACAGTTAGCTATAACAGTTTCTTGTTCCATCTTGTCTTAGCAACTTTTGTTGCAACACACTAATAGAACTCAACTCATTCAAAATCAAAATTCAGCATGCTACAATGAAGAATTCAGATACATTACAAATCATCAGTGTTCTTGGATATACTCTACCTTGTCAAAATATTAGCTCTAACTGAAATTCCATAATCTAATGAACCGATCCTGAATTCCCATAGCAAGAAATAATGATCATAGAACAATTAGAATGCTTTGGGTTCAGAGGGACCTTAAACATAATCTAGTCTGCTTTAAGGTAAAAACCTGCATTCCAGTGGTAATGTCATGCAGTCACCATAAGAGTAGATGCAAAATTAAAGTTTTGGACAGGGAAGGAGGGATTAGCTTTTTGAAATTCTCTACTAATTTGATAATCACTTTTCAGACAAACTTGTTTTGTGTAAGAAAATTAAGTCATAGGAAAGCCCACATTTTTAATGCTTTACCCTTAAAAAAAAAAAAAAAAAAAAAACAAGGCAGAATATATCCATATTGGTTTATTTCCTACATTAGCTCAGAAATTGTCAACAAAATTGCAATTTTCCTATAGTCATAGCACAGAAATTGTAACCACTTCTTCCCTTCAATGCTTGTAGTTTCCCACTTATTAAATGCCAAATTGATCTACTGAGAAAAAACCCTCCAAAGCCAATAAAAATTAATTTTATCCTCCTGAAAAAAAAAAATCCTAATTCAATATTCTTTTTTTTATCCTTTCAAGATGCATTTAAGATACTTCTAGTATTTCAACTTATCTTAAACATAGCTGAACCTACTTTTTGACAATAACAGCACAACCTCATCTCTCACTGATGTTCATGCAAAAAGAAGTAGAATAATCTCATCCTATGTTTCTGTCTTAGAAACATATCTACTGTACTTATCTATCAATCACTGTATTCCTTCTCACAGGCACCCATCTTGAGTAAGCATAGCTCAGAATGTCACAGGCAGTAACAATTAAAAGTTCTATGGCAATAATTTTTGTCATCCTCCTTCATAATCAATTTGGACAAGATTAGAAACCAGCATATTAAAAGCCAAGATCACCAGCTCATTATGAAAGTTGTGCTAAAATTACTGGTGATTTTCTATCAAGCAATAAAGATAAAAAGTATAAAGTATGGCTTGAGACTGGAAAGGCTTTCATGTATAAAAAACAATTTAGACAACGTTGCCAAATCAATATCTGCTTCCTATTTAGCATGTGAATTGGAAACCAAGCTACTTTTATTTGACAGGTAGAGAAAAGGTTACAGAAAAACTAGTGTTACACCTGAAGTAAAGGCCATCCACATTTCTATGCTGTGGTTCTATACTGCTGACACACAGAATGGTTTTGATGCATATAAAGAAACTTTTTAATGCAACACCTTCAGCAAGGAGGAAAAGGGAGTCAACAGGGAAGCATCTCAAAAGGAAATGTTTCTATGATTTTTATAAAAGAAGAAAGGCAGCCATTTGAAAAGAAATGTGATGCTAACAAGTAATGCATCACATTGCTCAATTGCATACTGTGATTAACATTTAATTATGCAGAGCAAGCTTCATTTGCTTTCTGCAACTCAGTAGGTTACACCTAGTTGTGTCTATTTTGTGAGCTAAATGAGTACACTAAAACCCATTTTAAATTATAACCTAAGGGACTGGCAAATGTCACTAGACTAAGAGGATGATCTTTAACTGCAAGACAAATTAAGCTTGTTCTAAAACCTAAAAACATTAAGCTTGTACTAAAAACCTTAGAGATTCTTTAAAACATTACTTGCAGTCATACAAGTAGCTCTTAGTGATTTTTATTTTCATGTGGTATTTGCATACTTCACATTTAAGTAGTGACATGCTAATAATATGGAGGTTGCTTAACAATAACAGTGTCAGCATCTCGCTCTCTGCTCCCACCTTGTGAAGATAGAAACCTCCTATGTATAAAAGTCTCCCGTTACATTTTCTTTTACTATCATCTGAATATTTCAGGTTTGCACAGTGGGTGCAAACATTAGATATCTATTTAACCCATCTATCTTTGCTAATATATTACTTCCACAACAATTGTTCTTATGAATAAAATGTCACTTAACCTCAAGTACAAATTATAGGCAAGTTTATCTCCTGAATACTTGACATAGTAATTGGCTAATTAGCTCTCCTGCACATTCTCTGAGGACATTTTTAATATACATCAACCTTACAGAGAATAGCAAGAAAGATCACTGACATGGCCAAGGTCATTGGAAGCATCCTGGACAGACACATTAAAAATGAGCTGGCTTATGTCCTGTGCTTAGATCATGTCACTTAGTAGTGAAAGTCTTTCAAAAAAAATAATTTTACATCCACAGCATATAGTGCATCATAACAATTGTCTGCAGCAGTTCCTGAATGCTATTTGAAATAACAGTTGTTGCATGGCATGGGGGTGGGAGAGGAACGGTTGGAGCAGCAAACACAGATTTAATGGTAAAGAATGAAAGCAACCCATTTTGCTTTAAGTTACGTTTGTTATCATAGTGTCTTTAGCATGAAGGATACTAAAGTAATTTACAATCCTAAGGCCCGGCATAGGGCAAGGACAATAATGTAATTCTATAGACCTGCAGGGTCAGTGCAGCTAACAAAATTACATGGCATGTTGCTTCTGGTCATATATGCTGCCAGGCCAAGCTATACCCAAATAAACACTTAATCGGCTTGAATGGTTTTGGGAGAATTAATTCACCTGAAAATCCTGCACGCAGACAGGCGGAAGCAGGATAGATATGTTTCTCATGTCTGACAGTTCCTACATTTTGAACTAATGTGGACAGAAAGATTAATTTTTTTCTCTTGTCTGCAATGGTAGGACTGAAAAATCTGCCACTGCCCCAGGCTAAGCAAGTCTGCATAGCAGGCACACAAGCACAGGTACACAATGCACATACACAGCTGGCTATAGAGAATGGCACAGAAACAGCATTCACATGAACACAAGCAGCACAAACAGCCTCATCCTTGTGCTTGGAGGAGTATAAATCTTTCATGGGCTGATCGCATTCTTGTGGTAGCCCAGAGAGTAGCCACATCAGAGTATTGCTCAGGTTCCTCATCTGTCCTATGATCCTTTGTATGGATGCAGAAAACAACTTTTTTATTATGTAACCTAACAGTATGGAACTTTCCACATTACAACACCAACCATTAAAGATGCAAAACATGCTTAAAACCCCTTATATTTTTTGTAGCATCTGTTTTTTTCTAAGAAAAAAATCTTTTTTTCATATCAGTTACTCAAGGATGTCATATAGGTTCACAGGCCTGCTTAGACAGAGCATCTTACAGATTTGTGATTCAAATGGACTTATGAAACTAACTGAATAAGACTCATTTTTACACAAATGTAATGCCACAGCAACTAGAATACAAAATTTTTCTGGGCCAGTACAAGTTAGGGATATCAGTATTTTCTGTTGTACTGCAAAGTCTCCAAACCTTTGGATTGGTGATACTCTTCTTCAGCACCAATTCACTCTATTAGAAACGTATAATACCTATGAATATTTACAAGTGTAGGTGAACAGATATCTTTCCTCTAAAGTCACTACCTTTTGCAATAGGTATGTATACCAACAAATGAATTGTTTACTAATGCAAAAAAAAAACAAAACAAAAAAATTACAAGCAGTGAGAAAAACCTTTTAAAGTGTGAAAAATCCATTATTCTCCAGATTAATTTTGAGTAAACTAATTCATAAGGATCTAATCTTCAGAAAGACAGTTCTCCATGAAGTCAGTGGCAGTTTTATTTGTTCAGTACATTTGAACAAATAAAAGGCCTCTTTGTTCATAATGATTTAAGACTCTAATTTAAATAACTATGTTTAAAATATATAAATATTGCTGTTTGGAGTAAATATAACTAATATTACAACTATTAAAAATCAAAATTATGAAGTATGGAATTCAAGGTATCCAAGATTATTAAGGACCCTCTGCAAACAAGCAGCTGAGATTTAACACCTTTCTGTTAGAAACCTGAATATTAGACATTGACAATCTCAAAGGCTGTAACGTCCAAGTGGAAAATCTGTAAGTTTCATATCTCCTTAGAAGTCTCATACTGCTGTTAGCTTCATATATCTACTCCAGAATAAAGGGTTTCTGCTGGTGAAAAATAAGATAACGAAAACATATTAGTGGAAAATAAGTTAGAAAAAAATGTCACATTGACATAATCCCTACTTTTGTGTGTTTGACATTTTTATCCAGCAGTATTTTTATTTTTCATTCTCATTTTATCAGAAATAATTTTAACCAAACTGCTTTTCCAAGACAGAAAGCCTATACTGGATTGCTTTTTTAAGATGTACTTATTCTCCATCAAAGCTATTCCAATAATAATTTTGGCCAATTAGCAAAGCAAACAATTCAATGCCAGCTATCTCAGGTTTCATTTCAGTCTCTGCCAATGACCGCTTTGAATTGCATCATTTTGTCTTTAATTTCATTCCTATCTTAAGCTTCATTTTCCTGCATACTATAAAGCAGACATAGCTTCTAATTGCATGACTATGTAACATAATATTGCAAAGGTCTTAGCTGGGTTTGTAGGTCTAACCGCATTTAGAATAAATAAATAAATAAATGGGATAGTCTTGTGGTACACAGCAGATATTAACGTCTAATTTCGGAGACTTGATATTATTTATATATTTTATTATTTATACTGTGTTCTATTAGGCTTAAGTGAAGTTACCATGTTTTCCTGAATTATCAGTTCGCAGATCTGTAGAGAAAACTGCTTCTCCCTGTTTACATACACAAAACATTGGAGTGTGTTTCCTCATTATAGAGCTTACAAATAAGACTAGGCTGTTGCCTACAGTACACTGTAGAACCACATGTTTTGTGAAATATTTTTACTGCAAACAATTTTACTGCATCCATCAAAATATTTGAAGCTATTTCTCTGAGTATTAATTCATTGGGGTTTTATTAGGCAAGTCTGAAAAGCTGTGAATTGCAGAGTTAACACACCTTTTTAAAATTTAGCAGAGAACCAATTACAACCCCTAAAGATTATGTGTTGTCCTTGTAGTATAAGATAAAACCAGTAATCCAAATAAACTTTATAAAGTGTATAACACTGAAGAGTCATGGAAAGTGAATACATTGGGATCATTCTACACAAAAATACAAGTGTGAGAAATATATTTCTCATCTATGTTAGCAAACATGATCCCATGGAACAGATTGTACACATGGTAAGAGCTTTTTCTTATGTAATTGCAACCTAAGTACTCCCCTCTCAATACCAGCAATTTAATCCAGACTGTAACCTAAATTTTACTTGGACACTGCCACTTAGTGGACCAGTCAGTTGGTCACTTGGACCAGTCAATTAGCCACTAGACTGTAATCTGAAACTTTTGCCACAGAGCAAAGGTTTAGGAGCTAGAGGATACCAAGGCAGGAAGTGGGCTAAGATTTAATGACTGCCTGCAACCAAAGACGGCAGTAGTTCTGCTCCTCCCTATACATGTAAACCAGTCTTTTAATCCAAGCTCCCACTGCTTCCAATATATTGTTTCTGGCACTTGTTTAATTCTTCAGTGAGTCCATGTAATTCACTAATTAACAGAAAATCAACCACATAAAATACATGTAAAACTGATGGCTTGGCAAGCTACACTGGCTCCCTGGGTGTGGAGACAGACAAGGGCCAGGAGTAGCACAAGCTAACAAAGCTGGGAGCAGGAGGCAGAAGATAATCAACAGCATCATACTACTAAGCTACCAAAAAGGAGTCACATATAACCCAGTTGAGGCAGATATGCATTAAGTGATTGCCTTTCCCTAAAATACAGAACACCAGCTGACAAAAATGCAGAAAAGAATAATCTTTTGAGGCATAGCCAAAATGAGGGTGAGAGCAGCAACAAGAACAGTGATAACAGCATGTCTTCTATAAAACAGTCACTTGGGTATAAGGCATAGAAGTTCGAAGAGGAAAGTACTCAGTATTTTTTTGTGTGTGTGTTTACTTTTCCTATATAACTAAAAAAAAACCTTAGAGCTGTTAATCAATTTAATAATTAATATATTGATATTAATATATTAATATTATTTAATATCTTCATTAGGAACAGCCCATGGGATTGAATGCACCCCCAGCAAGTTCAAAAATATCAAGCTGAGTGGTGCAGCTGATTCAGTGGAGGGAAGGGATGACATCCAGGATACTGACAGGCTTGACAGCTGGGCCTGTGCAAATCTCATGAATTTCAACAAAGCCAAAGGTCCTCTAGCTGGGCTGGGTCAATCCCCTACAACAGTACAGGCAGGTCAGATAAATAGAGTGACATCAGCCTGCCAGAGAATGACTTGGTGATACTAGTGGACAAAAAGATAAATAAATAATTAGACAGGAGCTAGCAATGTACACCTGGAGCCCAGAAAGCCAGCCATATCCTGGACTGCATAAAAGGAAACATGGCAAGGAAGGTGATTTTTCCCCTCTACTCAGCTCTGGTGAGACCCCCACCTGGAGTACTACATACACCTAGTGAGTCCCCTGTACAGGAGAACCATGGACCTCTTCGAGCAGGTCTAAAGGAGGTCCACAAAAAATGGTCAAAAGTTTGGAACACCTTTCCTGTGAGGAAAAGCTGAGAGCTGGTGTTATTCGTCACAGAGAGGAGAAGTCTACAAGGCAGACCTTGTTGCAGGCTTATAGGGACAGAACAACAAGCAAGGGGTTTAAACTGAAAGAGGATAGGTTCATATTGGGTACAAAGAAGAAATTTACTTATGATGAAGGTGGTGAGACGCCGGAATAGATAGCCCAGGGAAGTTCTGGATGCCCCATTATTTGAAGTGTTCAAGGCAAGTTTGGACAGAACTTTCAGCAGCCTGATCTAGTGAAAGTTATCCCTGTCTATGGCAGGGGGGTTGGACTAGATGAACTCCAGAAGTCCCTTAAAACCCAAACCATTCAATGATTCTATCATCCAAGCATGCCATTGTTGTATTACAAACCAGGAGGTCTGTAAGGTATTCCTAAAGAATGACTGATAACCAAAACTGACAAAAATTACCTTAATACTGTATAATCCAATCAACACGTATATTAGTATTAATGATAGATAAATATATCTGTAAAACCTTGAAAGTAAAAGGATCAAGTGTTAGTAGCTGGAGAGTATATACTACAAGCTTTTTGTCGTTTAACCCTATCAACTAACCACCATACAGCTGCTCACTCACTCCCTGCCCCACTGTGGAATGGGAAAGAGAGAGTTCAAAGGATAAAAGTGAGAAAACTTGTGGGTTGTGATAAAGACAGTTTAATAAGTAAAGCAAAAGCCATATGCATAACCAAAGCAAAACAAGGAATTCATGCACTATTTCCTGTCAGCAGGCAGATGTCCAGCCATCTCCAGGAAAGCAGGACTCAGTCATGTATACTAGTTACTTGGGAAGACAAACACCAGCCCTCTAAATACTCTGCCCCTGTCCCCTTGTCCCTCTCTCCTCTCCTCCCCTCCCTTCTTTCCTCAACTTTATATGTTGAACACCATATGGTCTGGGATAGCCCTTTGGTCAATTGTGTTCAGTTGTCCAGTTTTGTCCCCTCCCAGTTTCTTCTACTTCCCCAAACCCGCTGATGGGGAGAGAAGCAGAAAAGGTCTTGACTCTGTGTAAGTATTGTTCACCAACAACTAAAATATCCCTGTGCTATCAAGAGCATTTTTGCAGGGCAAACCCAAAACATAGTTCCACCCTAGCTGCTGTGAAGAAAATTAACCCTGTCCCAGCCAAAACCAGCACAAAGCTCCTTTCCTTAGCTAACCTGAGGACATACATTTTTTCATGTGCCTGACCTTTGAAATTAACGCTGCTGTTTCAAAGTTAAGTCCTTCACCAATTCCAAAATCAGCAAGTATAGTCTACTGTTTAATTTACCATTCAAAGCAGTCTATTTTCCTCTTCTTAAAATGAAGGACAGCTAGATTTATAATATTCCATTTTCTTATTTGACTGACCATTCAGTTCCTTTCTTGGCAAACTGCTTTATACCAATTAACATAGATTCACATTTTCATCAAAAATTTTCATATTGAAACTTTATCAAAACCTATCTATGACTGCCAGAAGAAACTGCTCACCTTCCATTCCTGCAAAACCTTTGTTGAAGTCCACTGAGAGATGGATCTGTACTGTCAAAGAAATTGCAGGGGCGGGGGAATGGGGAGGAAATTGGCAAAGCAACAGAAAAGACACATCCATTCACCTTACACATTAAAAGAAGTAAATTTACGCATCAAGCTTTAGAAGTATGGTACAACTGAATCTTAGCAGATGGACTGGATTTAGCTGATTTTAATGGTTCTGTGTCAGCTGGTATCATATGAAGGTAATTAGGGGTATCAGCAATCAGAATAGTATAAGGAAGGTGAATCAGAAATTTCTGAATTTTATCCTTTAAGAATTAGAAGAATTCTGCTTTAGTACCCTTTTACCCAAAGGTTGTCTCTATTTTCATTGTAGGCAGATGTGAAGAATATAAATTATTTAAAAAATAAGAATAAGATTTCTCTGTTCCCAGAATCCTCATCTTTCTGCTTTGGTCAAGAATCAGGAAAGCCTATTTTAGCACCTAGAGTTAATACAATCTCCTAGAACAGCAAAACCACTCAGTCTTTTTGCTCTTTCTCTGTCACATCTGTCAGTCTAATATCTTAACATTGCCAAGTCAGGGTTTTTTACTGTATGAACCACCGGGGGGGGGGGGAAGAGAAAAAAGAAAGGATAGAATTAATATGACACCAAACTCTTCTACACAATCCCAATATCAATAGGATGCCATAAACTGGCATTTTGAAACAAAGTCTTTAAACTTCCTCCTTAAAGTACTCCTACAGGTCTATATTCTGAAATGTACAATTAATTGACTATCATGCACTAAAGTAATGCAAACTCAGAATACCATTCTTGGGTTTTAGAGATGGATTTTAAATTTAGGTTACTTTAGAACTAACTATATTGCTAAACTGGAAATGGTGGTTATTCCTCTTCCTCATTTCAATTGCTGCAGTAAATCTGAAAGAGATGAGAGGAAGTTAGCAGCAAACAAAGATATAAAACTGCCCTACTGAAACAGAGGCTAAAAGCCATCACTGCTGATTTCCCTGGTGTGAAACTAACAAGTCAACTGAGGTGGACCTCTACTACAGATCACAAATAATTGCAAGTGATTTATTTTTAGATCCAAGCTGTAGGATTTTGTTTGGTTTTTTGGTTTTTTTTTTTTTTTTTGAACTACAGCTGTGGCTGGGCTTCATTGGACACTCTCTCATATTCTTATAGTTTTAGGACCCTTTTTTTATTTAAACTAAAACATTATTCAACCACTCTGGAAATATGAGGAAACTATTAAAGTTGAGAAAAGTGCAGTTTTATCTGGTTTAAGGCCAGAGATTTTTGCAAAGCAAAAACAAACATAGAGAATTTAGTGTTAATAAGACTCCTTAAAAATTTCACTTCTCTGCAAAAGAAGGATTAGAAAGTACAGTCATATTTCATTTTTTAAGGTGAATGCCATGACCTACCTGAAATAAGGTTTTCTTTCAAGGAACAAGTTTATTGTCTTGTTATATGCTATGCTCTAACCCTACTTTGTGTTAACTTCAAATCTTTGTAAACATATATCTATTAAATATCAGAAAATCATTCCACTTAATACTGAAATATTTATTAATATTTCTTTTTAAGTATTTTACATCAAGGTCAGAAATTAAGGTCACAAAGAGTAGTGCCACACTTGAAGAAGGTGCATTCTTGAAATTCCATTTTGATCAGTTTCAGAAGAATGCTGTGCCTTTCTAAATCATAGAGTGCTTTAAAAAATATAGAAAATCTTTCAAGATAATATGCTTATGTTTATGACTACTTTCTTTAGCATCATCTCTCAAACCTAGATGTATAACCCATGCTTGATTCTTAACTTATGGCATTCAAGTTTAAAGTCTGTTTTACTTCCAGCACAGCAGTGTTGAAGAGCTGATCATTATTGCTATTCAGACCTATTTAGACAAATTATACAAATTAAGAACTGCCTTCAAGAGTTTACCACATTTTCTTAGAATATGCTATTAAATTTATACTAGAATTTTCCACTATGTAATTTCACGCAAAATTTGAGAGAGATAAAGATACTATAACTGCATATGTGTACATTTAAATAACATGATTTTGACAGGAACAGGTAAATATGTGGATGTTAGAGACAAGCAGAGAGTAGTACATCTTCCTGTCAACTGAGGTCACAAATTTCAAAGTTATAAGATAGAAAAAATAAATAAATGCTCCATTTAAGCCTACTGGCTGTGAAAGCAGATCTCTGATAGTAAAAATATTGTTCAGAAGTGGCTGAGGCTTGATCTCTTTAAACTATTACTGCTTATCCCTGTCAGAAATTCATAAACATGGTTCATGTAAGCATGTCCAAATACCTGATCCATAAATGAGTGTACTAACATTAAAGTAATAAATCATTGAGTACTTTTCCAGCAAATAAAACCTGCGGGGGACTTCATGGCTGAGAGCATGAAGTTAGAACTCAGCCTTGAAGGTATCAAAGCTTATCCATGAAGAATGAGGCACCGAAGGTATCCGGATGGGAAAGCAGAAGGCATCTGGAGGAGCGAGCAAGTCAAAGGGAGTAACTAACTGCAGAACAAGAGCTTGGCAAGATAACAGACTTTAGTAATGCAGCAAAGGGTCATCCAATAATGTGCTGTTGCTAACTGAAGTAACCAATGGCTAAAAGACACATATATGTTAGAAATTGTATATAAGTAAGGGTTTGTGATAGTAAAGAGAGAACTTCTACTTAATCACCAAAGAAGCATGTCACATGTTGTTTGTCCCTCTCAACCATGACAAAAACCTACACTGATTTACAGTAAGTCTCATGGAAGACATACTCCCATTACAAGACAAAAAATATATTCATTTCGTTTTTGCTTGAAGTGCGCAGGATTCTCAACTCATTCTATGAGCTGAGAAGAAAGAAAGTACCAGGACAAAGAACCCATAGGACAGGTGTTTGTTTCTGAAAAGTCTCTCTTAATATTTTAAATGACTGTAAAGTGTAGGGAGGAGGATCTTAGCTATGGAAAGAATTCCGGTTTTAAATGGACTTCAGAAGGAAAATCACTGTGAAGAAAATATATTGTTAAAGTAATTTTAATGGTCTGTATGGCCAGAAAACTGTAGGCCAAAGCTGAGCTGTAACCAGAAACATGTAAATATGGTCAACATAACAGCATATTGTTCAGTTACATCGATACATTTTTTTCTGTAATAGATTATTGTCCCCTTTATTTCCCTTGGGTTTTACCACATCGCTTTTCAGAAACTGAGAAACAGACATAGCTTTTGTTTTAATTAGAAGAGCTACTATAATGTTACCTCTTTTTGCAAATTAGAGGACAGTTGCACTTCTAAAAATTAATTGCATGAAATTGATTCTTTATTATTTCTTAAAACTGTCCCTTTCTTGCTTTCTCTGCTCATTTACCTGGGGGAAAAAAAATAAATCTGCTAGCCTCACGCAGACCTAGAAAGGAAGAGATTCAAGATGATACTCAGCAACTACTCTTACATAAAAGTATTTCAGACAGTAGAGCTGCATTCCTGAGGTCACTGAGGACACAATTGAAAGCTTCACTTGACATTCACAACTTTTTTCAGTGATAACAGCACAAAGGAAAAACACAGCTTCTAAGACCTTAAATTAGACAGGTAGGATTAGCAGTTAATATATTTATTTATAAAATGAATGGGTTTTTTGTTACAGAAGTGAAAGGCACTAAATATAGAACCATGCTATTTTAATTTTTTTTTTTTTTCCTGTATAGCAGTAGGACAAACAGTGCTGTGCAAATGTTAATATTGCTTTTGGGAGGGGATGAAACTTTAATCTAGTTTACTTTGTGGGGTATGTGTGTGGGGCTTAGGGAAGAGGGGCTGAAAAGGGCTTACATTTAATAGCTTTACCCATACATAGTGTTGAGAAACGCACTGTAGTTCCCTCTTAAATGCACAACCAGGCAGCTGATTCAAGCCTATTTCTTCCCTAAATGGAAATTGGTTCAAGCTGTAATTTTTTTTATTCATTAATGAGAGAAGAAGTTGCCATTTTGAAGTGTTGCTGAACTTGAACTAGAGCTAAACTGGAATGACTTCAGCCACAGCTGAACAAAATTAAACAATATACTAGTTCATCTCCTAGCACATAACACTATTATTCAGATAAGGCTATGGCCACCCTTGGCACAGCTGGAAGAAATGTGAATAGGAGCAGAGACTAAATTGAATCTGCAGTCTGCTAGTGAATTCATGCTAAACTGGGAAAGGATTTCATTGCATTGTAGGAGGGTGCTTTGTTGTTTCTGTGAGCAGCAGGATTGCATGTCCCCAGGCTAGTGGTTGTTGATGACTATACCATAGGCACAAGACAGGCAGAAAGTTTGATTTACCTTGCTTTCTTAGGACATGATGCTGGGCTTAACTATTAGTCCATTCTGCTGACAAATTTTGCTAGGCTGATATCTAAATACTCATAGAAATGTAGCCCTCATTAACTGCTGCTATTACTGCAGAAGACTCAATCTGGTTTCCATGGGTGACTGAAATATCAGTCTAATAGCTTCTAAAGTGTTAGAAAATTCTTCTAAGTAGGAAATGAAAAAATTGGTCATCATATAAACACACATATTAGTGTGTTTAAATTTTTAATTGACAATTCTTGTTTTTTCACTATTTTATTACATTGGTATGCCATAATATAACTGCTTTTATTTAGTTGTCTCTTATTAAGAAATAACTTTCTATGGTAGTTTCATACCATATCATTCCTTTCTGTCTTCACAGCAAGGGTCAGGAGTCTCCCTATGCATGATGTATTGCTTGACACAGCCCAGTTTGTCTACATTTTACGGTGCTGCAGTATGCCTATACTGCCATAGAAAAAGCCAAAGTACAGGATATCTAAAAATTCCATCTGCCCTTTTTGCATGCAACCTGTCACCAGGTACATGATATTGCACAGGAACAGACTGCAGTGTGTGATTAATTTAATACCTGACACAGCTATATGCTAGGTGGAGAATGCAGAGTCAGAGTTAAGGAAGGAACAGTATAGATCCATGCTAAATTTTTTAACCAAGTCTTCCACAAAGTTAAAGGTCCTCTCCTAAAAATTAAGAAATCTAGAAATGCCTTTAAAAATATGACAAAGGAAAATGAATGTGTGTTCTTCACTTTATTGTCTCTGCTGGGATTTTCATTCCCCATGCAATTAAAGGAGGAAGTGAACAGTATGAGAATAAAACCTCCACACCTATAAAAGCATTTCAGAAAAGAAGGAAGGAGGACAAGGAAAAAAATGTTACAAAGTAAAGAAGCACTGTTTACTGTTTAGTTAGTAATGAAAACTTTAAAAAGAATGACTGAAACACGCTTGCTTGGAGACTGATCACTTTTAACACAGACTGGTATAAGGCAGTTATATTTTTATTAATTTGTTTTCATTTGGCAGAATTGATTCTAACGCAGTAAACTACTTAAAAAAAAAAAATCAAACAACAAAAAAACTCCCAAAACAACAACAAGAACCAAAGAACCCACAACCACCTAAAACTAAAGCATGAGGTCATCTGGAATGTTTTGCTGAATATGGAGCTGAAGCAAACGAAGTTGGCTTTACAGCAGCTGCAATGCTAAAGCCATCAATAATTAGCTACTCACATTTGAGATAAAGGGCAACTTATGCTTACACCCATCCAATCCAAAAACCACTGTGAGAACTAGGAAAATATCCAGCTCATAAACCTAGCTGTATAATTTTTTGGAAATGGTTAGAGGTCAGCACTGAAATTCTAAGTAGAGACAAAACCTGTAGTGACTGAGGAAACTAATTTAAGAATGGTGTCAATTCTCATTGGCTAAATACTAAATCACCCTGTATTTTTGAGTTCCTGTTAGGGTACATGATATCACCAAACACAAATCTAGAATTTTGTAACAAGTGGTGTGGAAACAATCTGTCTCAACTTTCTTCTGTCCATAATATATTTCTGTCACTATTATAAGTAACTTTTATCATTTCTGTTATCTCCAGGCTGCCAATCTTCAGCCTGACTCTCCTCAGGTTTGTGATTTTTGTGCTTTGAGTAAGTAAAAACAAGTCGATTTTTTAAAAATTTTTAATTCCTGTATTACTTGATTTTCCCAAGCATGAGAAGATGACATTTTAAATAATCAAAATATAACAAATTATTACAGAGCAAGTGCCTAAATATACTTTTGTGGTATGTTCAATTCAAACAACCTTATCATGACCAGAGAGTTTGTAAATTAAGGAGTTTAAAAATATAATAAATTGTAAATTTTGTTTTCTTATTCTGAAAGACTACAGAATTTTGAGTATAATTTTGAAAAACAGATGTGAGAGAGCTCTTCAGCTCCTCAGACGCAATTGCATTTTTCAGTCTCCATTATTAAAGTACAAACCCTCTGGTCACGAAAAGACCATATTCAGTGATTCATTCTAGAGTCATTAATTACATTAATTATGTGTTTTGTTTAGTTAGTACATGCACTCTGAATAAATAAGTGAATGTTCCCTGTAACTCATGGAAGTTGTAGGTTTCTTTGTAATCTATTCTGAGAGAAAAAAGTCATGATGTGTAGATAAATAGATACAGTTTATTTTGCCATAATTAAAAAGTTTTGATAAGAGACTCCAAATTTGTAAAAGACCTTTTTATCAAAACATTTTGTACATACTTGTGCAATCAGATAGATTAAAATAGCTGATAAAATCAAACCTGGTATGAGTGTTGAATCACTGAACTTAGGTATGAATTTGATCTGAATGTGATCTATTGCCTTCATGCTTACGGAAATGTTTGCAAATGCATACTATATACAGTCAGATATTCCCAAATGTGAACAAAGTTGAAAATAGAGAAGTACTCCATGGAACACTCATAACACTGTAAGAGAAAAGTACACATCTGCAAATCTGAAAACCTGATGTGTTAACATTATCGTGTGGTCTGATAAGTGTCAGAATCAACTAAGATTTCTCCTATTAAGTTCCTTCTGAAAGTGTTTATAAAGAAAAGACACACTCTTTTGACTGCTGCTCATTTGAAATTGGCATTTTCATGTGGCAGATGGTGACCTTATCCCTGTGATTTAACAAAAATGATTTTTATTAAGCCTAAACAAGTGTGAACAGTGCTGATTTCCTGCAGTAGGCAGGATTTGAATGAGAGCATATAATGATTGGAAGAGTCCTGCCTCACCATATGGAAAAATGTGCATTATGCCAGCACAGTAGATTTTAACAAGGCAGAGCCTTAAAATTATATCTGACTTTCCATTTTATCAATAGTCATGAAGAGCATATCTATTTTAAGATTTTTAGGAGCTGCTGAGGGCTGTTTGCAGTTAGTTCATATCCTAAAAGTTAAACACATAGTAATAGAAGACACAGGAAAGACTGCATGCATTCTAAATTGTAGTTAAAAATTATCAGATTAAGAGAACAACTGCTGTTTCTATAGAGGCACAAAGACTGAATCCTTTGCTAGTTAGGAACACATTACTTTCAATAAAGACTATATAAAAGTGCAGACATTGTCTTGAAAGCTTAGCTGTGATATCTACACTGGAAAGTTATTAGTAAATTTGATATTGTGGATAATGATCTTATTGTTGTCTCTAACTATCCAAGAAGGAAATACAGAGATTTCTTGGAGGTGCATAGTGGCAGGACAAGAAACAATAGAAATAAATATCAAAAGGAGGCCTAGAAAGAAACTGGAGATGGACTTTCTACAATTCAAGTTAGTGGTAGGAGAAGTTGAATAGCTTTAAGCTGAAAGAAGGTAGAATTAGATTAAACATTAGGTAGAAATTATTCTCTGTGATGATGGTGAGACACTGGAACAGATTGTCAAGAGAAGTTGTGGATACACCATCCCTGGCAGTGTTTCAAGGCCTGGATGAATGGGACTTTGAGCAACCTGGAAGGTGTCCTGCCCATGGCAGGGGGGTTGGAACTAGATGATCTTTATGATCCCTTCCAACCCAAACCATTCTATGATTCTCTAGAATATATATTCTCCATAGAATCATACAATTATTATATATAAAATATCATTGAGTATATATATACTATACAATGATATATATAAAATATATAATGATATATGTAAAATATCATTGTATGATTCTATGAAGATGTAACAAATGAGAATCTGAGTGGATCCTGATTAAAAAAGAAAGAAAAAAAGATATTCCCAGTGAGAGTCACAAGTCTTGGAACAGGTTTCCCAGAGAAGATCTGAAATACTCAGAGATACTCAAAACTCAAATGGACAAGGCCCTAATCCACCTGCTCGAAGTTGTCCCTGCATTGAAATGGAGGCTGGTCAAAATGACTTTCAAAGATCCTTTCCAATCTAAATTATTCTGTGCAGTGTCTTTCAAACTTCAGTAGTCTAGAAGCAATGCTAGAAGCAGCTTGATTTCCATGAAATAACAAATTCCACTCTAGGGTTTCTGACTGAATCAAATTGGAGCACCAATTAACCAATCCTAAGGAAGGATGGAAATCATTAATGTTGCAAAGGTCTTCTGAAGGTCTTCTGAAAGCTTTTTTAATGATACTGTCCAGGACTTGTTTAATATCTTAGAATATATGATGGAAATGTAAATAGGATATCTAAAAATTAGACATCCTAACAGTAATTGAGTGTCTTAAAAAAAAAAAAAAAAGAAAGCAAAAAATGTTTTCTTTACTTAAAGATCTAAATTTCTAAAACTTAAAACTATCGTTGTAAAGGAAATGGTTCAAGCAAATCAGTGTTTCCTATCCACTGACTGTAAAAGTGAGCTTCTTAAAGAGGAAACCTAATACATATTTCTCTCTTAATATGATAGGAAGAACAGAAGGAATAGAAGTCAGAATAGAAGCCTGAACCCTTTTGGACATCTGCTTTACAATCAAATAGATTGCCAGTGTTATTTTCAGCTCATCAGTAGTTTGTGAGAGAAAAAGATATTATAAAAGCACTAATGTTTACTTTGTAGTAACTCCATTATGGCAATGACCCTAGCTGGGACCCAGACATCTACTGTTTGATAAAGAAGTCAAGAGCACTCTTGAGGGCACTGAAGAAACTCTCAGGCTCAGTAGAAAACTAAAAGTCACCACCTGACTTTAAAATGTCAGTGAAGATGAAATGAACATTTCTTCAGGGAAAACAAAGAAAGTACCATAAGAGAAAAATAGAGAGCAAAGGGACTGTTCCTACATGATAGTTATTATTATTTTGATATACCACCACAGCCACATTATTTAGGGACAGAAATGTTTCCTCTTTGAGTGAAAAATCTACTGCAGTCCTACACAAGTTTCACTGCTGTCATTCCTAACTACCTGATTACAGATGCCTCAATAAAAAAAAAATTGTCTAGTGAAACCTTGTAGTGCAATGTGTCTCACGTGACATTCATATCTTACTTCTTTCAAGGGAAAGATTGCATGATAGTTTGTCATATTTTATTTGTGATTTGCATTTCATTCAGAAGTTTCAGGAGTTTAGATGTTGTCTGAATACTCCTGGATATTGGGAAATAAAACTTTCAATTTTTGCTTTAAAAAGAGACACATCTGCTATATGCGGTAAGTGAAAAAAAGTAGGAAATGTTTCTATGGTCATTCTATCACCATGCCACACTACAGAGGATGAGACTTCTTGTAGCAGTCAGCTACTTCCCTTCTCTGGTCATTCTCCAGTTCATACTGAAGCTAGTCCTGTCCTCCTGAGACTTCTTTTCCAAGGTGTAAATGTCAGTCTCCAGCTTATCTCAAACCTTTTCTTCCAGCTTTTACCAGCCTTACGCCTGTTGTGCAATTTGTCTCTCATTGTATAAAAATATAAATCCTTCTTCTCCCTCTCATCTGAAATAGCTGTAATTTTATTTTGAAAAGGGAAGCTGAGAGAACTTTACTGAGAGCAAAAGGGACAGGATTTTCTTGCTTACAGAAGTCAGTATTTTAGCCAAAGTCAACCCTTCTCCTACGAGTTTGTATCTTCAGCATGAGGACAGAACATGTTTATTCTGTGAAAACCTGCATTTATTAGTCATCAGTGATCTCAGAGAAACTTAACGATGTCTGAAAAGAGTAGCATTTGGGGAGATAGCAGGTACTAAAAAAAACGTATCCCCACTGGAGATTTGAGCAAAGATATTTCCACCGTAGATATGGGCCCTTTTTTTTCCCCCAAAAAAACTTTCTCTTGCTAATCAAGTTTATATACATTTATATACATTTTCATGGAAAAGCAATACCCTGTGATAATTTGACATTCCCATTCAAAAGCATCGGAACACAAGATGTGTGCAAGGAAGAAGGGTCAAAAAAAAGCAGAACCAGAATATTACCTGTACTCCCGCAATATGAAACTGCAGGTAGCCTTAAAAATAAGTAAAAATACTATCTATTTAGTAAGTGTTTTGATATTTTGGGTTTGTTTTTATGTGCAACAATAAGCTTCAGACTGATGTTTTTCAGGAGATAAACTTGCATGATGAAAGACAGGAATGTCAGGAGTATACAGGAAAAAAGAAAACACTGAAAGACACCCGTCTAAGGGCTGGTTTTAGCAGTAATCAAGTAAGTAAATAAATAAATGAGTAACTGCAAGAGAGAAAAGAAAAGACTTGACCTCTGAAAGACTGTTTTAAAAATGTTATTTGTAGTTAAGAACAAAATAAGAGTTGCAAAAGAAAATAGTATTGAATTATAAAATATTAATTAAATTAACTTCTTAACCAAAATATTAATATTTCAAATTTTAACTGCTAGAATTCTTTATAGCTCCAATGAGATCCCTAAGCAATTTTTTTCTTAGAATTTCTTTGCTTTTAAAGGAAATCACTCATTGCAAGAAGTCTTCTAAGTTTGCTCAACTGTAGAGATTGCAGTAATTTAAAAGTAGTATTGTATCTCTTGGTTACAGTACTCCTAGCTTAAACACGTTATCTTTCATATTCTTTGTTATCAATCATTAGAAATATTGAAGGCTGATAAAGCTTCATTTTCAAAAGTCTTTTGCCTTCTTAGCACCTCTGAGAAAATCTTCCATTACAGAGCAATGTAAGAGTCACTCCTTTTAGCTGTCTGAAAAGAACCAACAAGCCACATAATATATCAGACAATTGTTTTTGCATGCTGAAATAGAAGAGACTGTGTTCATAATCAGCAGGACTACCTGCTAAATTTTATATAACCTGGGAACTGCTCAGTTTTTCTAGTAAAAAGTGAAAAGACAGGGACTTTGTAAGTAAGTTAATCAGTGCTTAGTTTTACAATTTTAGGCTTTTTTTAAGAAACCAGTACCTTTTCTTAGATCTCCTTTAAGCAGGCATCTTACTGCTAACTCATTATGGTACAAAGTCCTCAAAAATGGAGATCACCAGAGAAAGAAACCTTTGACCACTGGTGATATGTTGCCATTTTATGTCAGTGTACAGTTTTAACTATTAACCACAAAATAAAAAGCTTAAATCTGCCTTTAAATGTTTATGAAGAAATCTGCACATATTTTTCCAAGTAATACCATGATGCTGTTATACTTAAACTATTATTGAGAACACAAGAGATAAAGAGAATTTACATTATAGCTTTATGGTATATTGACCATGGCCATCTGTCAGGTGCCCAACCAGTCACTCACATTCCCCTTCCTCAACGAAGATAATTTAAGAAGATAATTTACCAACCAACTTCATGGACAAAACAGAATCATATAGGGGAAATAACGTATTTCCAATTAAAATAGAATTATATGGTGAGAAACCAAGACAAATTGAAAGGACATCTCCACACACATCCTCCTTCCCAGGCTCAGCTTCAACTCCTTCTTTTCCAGCTCTTCTTCCTCTAGCCCACACCCCAAGCCCTGTACAGGAATGGGCAATGGAGGATTGCTGTCAGTACGTAACAGCTCTACTCTGCAGTTAACTCCACCTCATGATTTGGTGAGCATTGGTCCTTTCAGCAGGCTGCAGTCCATCAGGATAAACCTGCTTCTGTGTGGCCTCCACAGGCCATGGTTCCTTCAGGGAGTATCACCCATTTTTTGCATGGTACTTTCCATGGACTGCAGGGAATACTTGCTCCACAGAAATCCTCTCCATGGGCTGCAGGCACATCACTGCTCCAGCACCTGGAACACCTTCTCCCTTCCTTCTTTGATGCTGGTGTCATCATGTTTAAGCAGACACCACTGACTTTGCACATGGGCTTGACTGTGTCCTGTGGTTAGTCTGTTGCAGAACTTCACAGAGGACACACCTGCACATCCCCCAGCTGCCAGCACCTTGCCACAGGTTTGAGCATGAGTTTCAAAACACCAGTCTTGTTTTGTTGATTTACAGAACAAAGCTGAATTACCTGTTGATCATCAAACAAAAATAGGTAGGTTTCAATGTTAAGATTAAAGGGCAAGAAAAGAATTACACTGACAGGAAGTCAGAACTAGTTTTGGGAGAAAATTGCTTCTCTGTGGCTTATCTTGTAACTTTTCTACTGCATTACCCAGCTGCATTACTTTCCTCTATACTGAACCTCTGTAAGTAGAATAAAGACAGCTACTACTTTGTGTCCTGATAAAGCTTGCAAGAGAGGTTCCATACACGTATGTTCCTTTAGTTTACCTTTCTTCTCTTCCAGATTTCCTAATATATAAACAAAAGCATATTCTGACAATTGTCCCTTCTCCGTGAGAAAACACAAATAAAAATCATAACATTCCCTGCTACCAGCTGTCCTTCAGTGTCAAAATTTGATAAGAAACAGTCAGGGAAAATGGAATGTAACCCTGTTCCTTTCAAAAGATCATTCACTCAGTTCTCAATATGAATAAGGAAAGAAAATAGGTCATAAACTGAAATTCAGCTGTCTGCACCTTCACAGATATCTTGACTTCATCTTCCCTTCAGTTTTTATACCATTGTCATCCATCTGTTTTAGCAGAAATATTTCTTTATATTATTGTCAATAATCACAAAATCCCTATATATTTAAAACTTCAGAAGCTTTGCTTACACAGCACAAAATAAGTTGATTGGAATTCAGTAACTTGATGACTTTGTGTACATTCTTTATGTACATTGCCATGGTGACACTGGTACTCTTCAGCAGCTTGTCTGAGTACAAAAAAGAAATTCCAGAATGAAAGAAGAATGAGTTAATGAGACAGAATGATGCTGGAAAGGCTTTGAAAGTAAGCCAAGCAAGTCTCAGTACAACTAAAATAGTTTGTTAACAGCAAAAATGTCATCTTAGGGAGTATGTCTGGAGTATTTTCTTAGGGCAATTTTCTCAGAGACCTAAAGATTGTTGTAAGCAAACAGTGCTGTGCAAATAGAATCATAGAATCGTAGAATAGTTAGGATTGGAAAGGACCCTAAGGTCATCTAGTTTCAACCAACAACTACACAGACACATCTTCAGGTAACAGTAAGAAAAGCCAAAATAACATGTTTCGAAGGAAACTAAAGGTAAAGCAATTGAAAACAATTGATTAATTTAATGGTCCAAGGACTGGCATCTATAGGGTTTTTTTTTGCTTTTGTAAGGCAAAGTGAAATAGTTGAATACATTACACAGGTATTTCTTTGCAGTATGGTGATTGATCAAACTTGCATTCCTGAAAACAAAGGACCAAAGTGTTTCTGTCTGTAACTAAGCTGATAAATATTATGTCTAACATACCTAAGGGCACAAAAGGTCCAAAGAACAAAGTGTATAGTTGGAACTATAATAACAAGGAGAGGTTGAGCTGGTTTAGAAGTGCCAGAAACATTCCATATTACTTCATCTGTAGATAGCAAACTAGGTTTTCAAATGCTACAAAATTTGGCATGAGATTTTTTTTGCTTTGTCTCTTCATACAGTACTGAAAAAAAAAAAAAAAGAAAAAGAGACCTACTGAAATACAAAGGAAGAAACCATGTTAATATAAAATTGAATAACTCAAGATCAATAACAGGAGACAGCTTTTCGGCACCAGCAAATAAATAGGAGAAGCCTTTATTAGCAACAAATTCTGATCTTTAACAGGATGGAAAAAGTAGGCACATAATCAGTTTTATGAAACATTAATTTTGCAAAAATACCGGACTGTGAAGCCTGCTGTTGCTTCTACAGCCCTCTTTTCTAAAACAGGAATCCAAAATTTTGTTTTAATTGAATTAAATTGACTTCCATTTTTACATGTCAGTTCTTACCTCTTTTGTCCTATATAAGTGGGTAAAAATCTATGAGCTCTAACAGAAAGGTTCAACAGTCCACAAACGTTTGTTTTCAGGATGAAAATCTATTTCTCAGTCCAACAAGTAAAAATTGCCTGGATGTTGTCTGCATAAATATGTCCAGACCAGGCCACTTGTAGATAGTCTCAACATTGTGTCAGACTGTTTTGGATCATTCATCATAATGAAAGGCTAACATTCAACTTCAAATGAAAATGAATGCAATTTTTAACTATTCAAGTGCTAAAGTATAACATATTTTAAACTCTGTCTTTCTTTAAAATCAGAGGTCTGTAACTCTGAAAAGGGATTGTAGAACAAATTGTATAACATTTTAAAATCCTTATGCTGAATGACTGCCAATCAACTAGTTATAATCACATATTGTGCTTTTTAAAAAGAAACCCAAAATAGAAAACTGCCCTCATTCATACTCTAAAGTATGTAATTTTTTAAAACCTGTAACTTCATGAATTTTGAATAGGTTTACTGCTTTTTCTTGTATCTTGAATATATAAGACCACAAAATAGAAAGACATGACATAAAATATATATTCTATTAACAATGCATATTGTGTGCATGTATATTGTCTTCCATGGTTCTCTCTACAAATAACCCTTCAATTCTCTTCAGTGCATACCTTCAGTTTAGGACAGCTAAAATTTGCCTGTTAAGATCAGGTAGTGAATATTTAAGTGTAAACAAATACCTTCGGAGGTTTTGCAAATTAACACAACAAACAGTGAGTCCTTTCTATATTTGGTTTTAAGTCATGGTCTCTTTCTGCATATGAGACAGGAAAAATTCAACTTTGAGAGGATAAATCCTCAACAGTATTAAAATCTTCAAAGAAAATATCTTCCCAATGGGAAGAAAGTCAGAGAAAAATAACCACTGTTATCTTGAGTTTAACAAAATGAAAGGTACAAAAGATAATCCACAAACATTCATCCTTTTTGTCCCTCCAAAGGTGTCTATTGCAATTTATTAAACACTAAAGAGCAAAACCTACTTTAAAGTATCACAACCCAAATGGAAATTTGTTGGGGTTTCACAATTTTAATTATCAGAAGATTATTAAGATGAGGCAAAAGGAACAAGTTTTTAAAAAATGCCACTGAGCTACAGGACTATCACAAGGAGAAAGAAATTGCCTTTAAATGGACCTTTATACTTTTTATTTTCAATGTTTTCAGCACTTTGAATACAAAACCCAAAAAACAAATCAAAACAAAAACAAAACAAAAAAAATCAAAAACAAAACAAGAAAAAAAAGTGTCACTATGCTAAATTGTTAGGCTGCAGTAACAGCTATGAGGTAATTCTGCTGACACTCAACACATGAAAGGGGGTGAAACTTCTGCGTAGTTCCTTAGCATTGAGTCAAGTTAGTTTTGCTGGGCAACATATTTAGACTCTGTGCAAATAATGTAAGCTTTTGGATGAGGTGTAGTTCATACTTTCTCAAAAATATTTTCTAAGACTGGAAATGATTAAGTGCTCTTACTCTTGACAATGTGTAGCACCAAGAAGGTAAAAAAGCATCTTCATGTGGTATTTGTCACCTCTGCAGATGGAAGAGAATGAAGTTCAATGAATATTACTGAAATCAAGATTTATTGCCAGCTTTGCCAATTTCTGACAGTCACTCTGGTTGTGGCAGTATCAACACAAGGAGTAACTTGAGACCAAGTATATACAGAGATCCTGATATTCAAATTCAAACTTCATATCAGGATGATTTTACATCCAGAGATTTTGCCAGCAGGCTAGGAGGGGTAAAAAAGATACATTAATGAGCAGAAAGTTTAGGGATATGAGTGACATGTTCTGATAGAGTATCTGTAGTATCAATAAGTGTCAAGTCCATAAGTGTATGCCATCTATGACAGTAAATGAAAGGTTAGCAAGTCTTCTGTTTGTTACTTATTTCAGTAAACCATCTTTCAATAGAGCCCTTCCAGATTCTATGGGTCAATCCTTTTTCCCTGTAGGACTTCCCTCCTCAGTTCTCAATTTCTACCTGACCATACAGGAAACTAAACTAAGAATGCTATTCAATTTTGCAGGTCTCCAAGTCTGCAATTTTCATTTTATTGACATATTTACACCCTTTATATGCCTTTCTATGTTATGCTTCCTTTCAGCAAAGGAAAAAATTACATCCAGAAATAAAACCATATATCTTGATTCTCTTTTTCCTTAAGTGTCTATTATTATCTTAGCACTATCCATCCATCAGCAGCCATTGCAGGTTATGTCTGCATGCCTCGTTCATCTAGCTATTTTAGCACTTACCATAGGAATAGTTTTTAGCTCACCCAGTGAGGTGTTGGCTTTAAACTGATGTGATTAGCATAGTATCTATACAGTCTGGTATTCATTATTTGTATTTATGAACATCCCTACAGAATACCTGCCAGGAAATAATAAATTCATTATATTCACAAGGTGCTATCTGCAATTAATGAACTTGGATTTTTTTTCCTCGGATTGCAATGAAAAACATCAAGCTGATTTAGGTAGTTTCACAGTATTATAAAACTTGTTTCTACTCTACAGAAACTAAGAATAAACACAATAGCATTCATTCTATAGGTATCGCAGGCCAAGTTGGTCTGATTAATCTGTATTACTTCCAACCTCTCAACACAAGGTACAAAGCTGTGGAAAATCACACCTCACTTTTCAAAGGATGTGTACCCAAATAAATTAAAATTTTAATAACTGTTGGTAAGCTTTCTGAATGGGAACTAATATTGTTTTCTTGTTAAATTAGATTCCTGCTTTTATGATATTTACTGTTTCCCATACTTATAAATCACTCTAAAGACTAATTTTCCTAATTTTTTAGCTAATAGACAATAGGAGAACTCTATAGGATTTACTTATTGTATAGAAGAAATTGAAATGGATGCCAAATAGATACGTGCATGTTTTAGAAGGATTAATTACAAAATGTCAGTAACTTCTATATAGAAGACAAAACTGTCATTCTGCTGAACAAAAGGCTCTTTAAAGAGTCAAGCAACATCCTCACAGTTCATATGACTTCAAAAGGCAATGAGACACTTAGTAAATTCCTTCTGAAATCACTACCAAGAAATATTGATTCCTTTGTCTTTAAGTGACACACATGTTATATTGTGATTTCTGTTGGACAGTTAACAGAAGTACACCACCAAGCTGTCAAATCCTCATTTTATATTTTGCAGTGCCTACTCGACCTCTGTCTTACTTAAGGATGTAGAAATATGAAGATGTTTCTTTAATAGCTATCATTCATTTTGTCATTAACTTAAATATACGAATAGTACATTTAATCAATACCTAAATTTAGAACAGTAATCCTTACTCTTTACAATCACTAACTTTATATCTAAAAGCAAGTGAAAAATTCTGGAATGCAATTTTTTTGCAGTGGAATATATTTCATGATAAGGAAAATCAGAAGAAAGTACAGTTCCTTAGAGATGGTTTCAAAGTTCTGGCTATATTATCATGATAGATGCAAGGTAACACAAAATGAAGCAATAGGAAGAAAAATATCTACTACGTTTATATACCAGATGCTTTAGAAGTCTCTTCCATTGTAGAATCAAGTTTACAAAGAAAAAGGAAGTTTAAAGCACAGCAGATGCAGGTGGGGGGAGGAAGGAGGAAAGGTATAGAGTGCATTTTTAGGACCAAGTGTTCAATAAAATAAAAAGGAATAGATGTTTTAATAACAAAACAGACAAGACAAAAAGGAATCCACAGCTATTTAACTGATTACAGCACTTCACTGCCTGGCCAGGGGCACTGTTGAATTTGTATTGAAAGCATTAAAGTGCTCACTGCTTTTTTTAGACAAGGTTAATCAGTTATGTCACTTTCTCCCTTTTACATCCAAGCACTGTAATGTTGCAGTTATCCTCAAGTCAATTCATTGCAGACAAGAAATTCATTGCAGTCCAAAATTTATTTTCATATCAGCAATATCAAGACTAGATTGTGTATTTGAAAATG
Source organism: Psilopsiagon aurifrons (assembly GCA_025447955.1). Classification (NCBI taxonomy): domain Eukaryota; kingdom Metazoa; phylum Chordata; class Aves; order Psittaciformes; family Psittacidae; genus Psilopsiagon; species Psilopsiagon aurifrons. Next base: position 11,960 of record JAOEHY010037430.1, on the reverse strand, counting down.
GCTCTGCCTGTTTAGTTTTTTAAATTTTGTTTAGTTTAATAAGGGCTGCTTCTTACCTAGGTGGTCCAAGGGATAAATTTTTCTTGATCCCTCTAAATTAAAATTAGGGCTCCCATTTCACTAATATGTGCTAAACTGCAGATCTTTGGATGTCTTGAGTCATCTGGATTTACAGTTCATGGTTAAACCATAGATACAACATGCATGCAGCGGTTTGGAAGCATCCAAAGGGACATTGGTCTGGCAATGTGGAAATCTGAGACAGGTGTCTAAAGTCCTCAAATTCTGGCAAGACATGATTTCAAAAGAGTGTAGCTGGTGAAAAATGAGCATATGTTACACCTCAAAGAAAATAAGCAAATTCCAGGGAGCTAATTATGTTACTCCATACTGGTGCACAAACTCTCATGATTTCAAGGAAATAAAAACTTAATTTGATCACCACTTTGTCTAGATATACAGTATACCTTCAGGGCTGATTTAGTGACTTTTGAAATCCATTATATTTTATTTTATTGTAACTGACAGAAGATACAAGATCTTTCAACTAGTTTATGAGACAAAGTTCAAGCCTGTAGCAAATGCATTTTATTGGCTACAACATGGAACCCACAGACTGGGTTTAGCAGTGCACTGAAAGATTAACACAGGCATTTCAGAAAAGCTGTGAGGACTCAGGCCTTGAATGGAATCCTTATAAAGGTATACCAAAATGCATACATGTGACCTGAGGCTAAAAGCATCATCGTTTCATATACAACGCAGAGGGCAAGAGAAGAGCTCAAGTGCAAGGAAAGAATGTAAATTTATCTACTGCAAATGCTCAAATTTTAGTTTTCCTTACACCCTGAAAACTGTATTAAAAGAAGTTGAATTACATGAAACATGCCAATGGGCAGATTTCGCAAGGCAATTTTTATCTCATGTCAAGTTGCATTGAGATTAGATATTTAAGGCAATTGAAATTAAAAACACGCTAAGCCCACTGAAATTTATATTTATATGTCTAACTTCTCATATTGCCATGATGGTCTAGTGAATGATTTCATAAGAACTTAATATAAATGACAATATTTTGGTTGACACGTCTGAGAATCAGTTATTTCTCCTGGTGCATTAGAATCATAGAATAGTTAGGGTTGGAAAGGACCTTAAGATCATCTGGTTCCAACCCCCCCTGCCATGGGCAGGGACACCTCACACTAAACCATGTCACCCAAAGCTCTGTTGAACCCAGCCTTGAACACCGCCAGGGACGGAACATTTACAACTTCCGTGGACAACACATTCCAGTGCCTCACCACCCTTACAATAAAGAACTTCTTCCTCATATCCAATCTAAAATTCCCCTGTTTAATTTAAACCCATTACACCTTGTCCTATCACTGCAGTCCCTAATGAGTAGTCCCTCCCCAGCATTCGTATAAGCCCCCTTCAGATACAGGAAGGTTGCTAGGAGGTCTCCACACAGCCTTCTCTTCTACAGGCTGAACAGCCACAACTTTCTCATCCTATCTTCATAAGGGAGATGCTCCAGTCTCCTGATCATCCTTGTGGCCCTCCTCTGGACTTGGTCCAACAGTTGCATGTCCTTTTTATGTTGAGGACACCAGAATGGTACACAATACTCCAAGTGAGGTCTCACAAGAGCAGAGTAGAGGGGCAGGATCACCTCCTTTGACCTGCTGGCCATGGTCCTTTTGATGGAGCCCAGGATAAGGTTGGCTTTCTGGGCTGAGAACGCACACTGCAGGCCCATGTTCATTTTTTCTTCAGCCAGCCCCCCAAAGTCCTTCTCCACAGGACTGCTCTGAATCTCTTCTCTGCCCAACCTGTAGCTGTGCCTGGGATTGCTCTGACCCAGGTTTAGGATCTTGCACTTGACATGGTTAAACTTTATCAAGTTGGCATAAACCCACCTCATAAGCATGTTAAGGTCCCTCTGGATGGCATTCCTTCCCTCCAGCATGTAAACCAAATCACACAGCTTAGAAGGGTTAGGAGCCTCTTTAAAAACTGAAATAAGATCTTACATCTCAAATAGCACTACCAGAGACATGAACATTGCCAGGAAGCTGTTTTCCACAGTGGATTTCAGATCCAGGATTCAAACCAGAATTCAATCTGCAGAAACTTCAACTCCAGATTGATACCTGTTATACATAAACAATAGCTATTACTACAACTTGTACCATTTTAGCCAGAATGCCAAAAAGTGCAGAATTACATTAATAAATATAAAGGAATAAAATATGATAAAGTAATAAAAATAATAAAATAATAAAGTTATTGTTTGTTTTCTTTATAATAAAAGGTTTATGAAACAAATAGAATAGTACCAGCGTCAAATACCAAAGAATAAGGAAGAAGTGATAGTAACATTCCAAAATATAAAAAAAAGAGAAGCAGCACTAGGACTAGACAGAAATTAAAAACTGGGTGCATATTAAGATATGTACAGGAGGCACTGGATATTAGACTAAAGTACTGAGAAATGCAACTGAGTGAGAAGTCAGTTTACTAAACTTGTGTCTACCTAATTAAAATAAACAGATTTTCAAATGGAGCAGTAATATATGTTTTTAAAAAAGAAAGTGAAATTAAAATACATTTTGTTTACAGAATGGAGTCAGCTGGATAAGCAGCAAACATACCACCCAAGAATTACAGTGTATACTTGCCATTGTATCGTTGTTTAAAAATCTACATGAATAATAGGCCAGATTGACTGCATCTTGTAACAGTTTCCTCTTAATTGATGAATAATTTATGTGAAAGTATTGTAGCTGTCTTAATTAATCAAGAAAAAAACCCTCTGAAATGCGTAATTCAAAGCAAGAGAAATTCCTATTCGATATCTCACTAGAACCAATTTAAACATCTCCTTTTTTATCTTGACATCACACTGTGCTTGTAAACTGAGTATACAATGTTAAGAACAGCCCTGAACACCGTATTCTGGGGGGGCATGTTTAAGGACACAGACAACACAGGTTGCAGGCTGAAAAATTATTACAAATTAACAAGACTAAACGCAGAAAGCATTTCTTCCCCACCACACTCCTATAGAGATACTGTATGGGGGGCTGGAACTAGATGATCTTAAGGTCCTTTCCAACCCTAACTATTCTATGATTCTATGACTGCAGAAAGCAGATGAGAGTGCTGGAAATTCCAGCAGACTCTTATAAACTTCCAACAGCTCACTGCTGGTTTATGGTGACATATAGAAACATAAAGATACATTTTAAAAAAATAGGAAATACAGCTGCGTCTACACCAGCGTATTAAATAACTCTCAGTCTGTTCATTGAGGGGGTCTCAGGCTGGAACACTCACTCCATTGAATCAATACAGCAAGCCTTCAAGAACATTTAAGTCACATATATCTGATTTGTGACCAGCTTGAGGTACATTTGGACTCACTTGGTTTACCAGTCATATAATATACACAGCAAGTACTCTTGACAATTTAACCTGCCCTCAGTACTTCTTCTGTCACAAACACCTAATAAAGTCACTTTGCTGTACTCTGCAAAAGACCAGCTTAACTCTTGCCATCATTAACAATAATGACTAGAAAAAAAATAGTATGCCAAGCACATGAAAGGGAGGCCAGGATTTAAACTAAGCCAAGACTATCAGTCTCCCTTGCTCCTCACCAGACTTTTCAGTACTCTTTGCTCATTTTTTTGTTGCCTTCTGGGCCCAACTCAGAATATTCTAGTCAAGAAACTGTTTGAAGCTGCCAGGAGTCTCAAGTGGAAGTTCTACAAATAGACATGTCTTTCTCATACTAGAAAAGTCACTGGTTTATCCATGCCTGAGACCAATACCTTCTAGCCTTACACAGTCAAGAAGCCACAAAAACACACTCTTCTTCCAGAACAGTTTTCAAATCAAGACATAAAAGCTGTCTGCTAACAAGACTTTATGCAACATGGATCACCTTGGGAACACAGTAACAAATTTGGCAGATGTTTGTAGAAGAATCCTCACAATTTTCCTCTAACAGGACAGTAAAAATGCCCCCACACAGAAGAATAATACTGGACAAGCAGTAACTGCTATATTTTACCAGTACTCATATAACAAAGCGTACCTCAAGATTTCAATGGCAATTATGAAGAACTTGAGATACAGTTCAGCTTCACATGCTGCCTTTTGTCTACCTTTATCTTCTACCTCTTTCTGACTACTAGTCTCTTAGGCTAACGCATCTGCCCTCCAGAAGACCACACAAAAATAAAACAGAGCATATCTTAGAGCTCCAGCCTTCTCAGGAAACATTGCCTGCTCTGTATAATTCTTATTTGTTTAACTCTGCTCTTAAGCAAAGATAATGCTTCACACGTGATTGCTGTGTCTGAAGTTCCAAATGCGGTTAAATGTTGTGAATGCTGTAAAAATCAAAGAGGCTATGTTCTATCTCTTCCAAAGAGCAGAGAGGTCTTGTTGGTGTTTAGATAGTGGCTTTTACCAGTCCAATATCTTCAAGCAGGAATATCTTTTCTTGAAGGGACTATGGTAGCCTTCCACAACATTTGTGATCACCTTTGTTTCATTGCCATATAAAAAATACTTTATATACATTGGCTGTGCATTCCTTGCTTTATAATGACAATCATCCTTCTCCTAGAATGTTCTCCTGAAAATGTAATGCAGGTCTATCCGGATTTTGACTGGGATAAATATATTTTACTTCCTAAATATCTTCCTAAATATACTTGTTTGCTGCCCTGTCTCAACTCTTTTTTTTCTCTCTTCACTTTCTTCTCAAAAAGCAAAGTAAAAGAGAAAACTGAGAAGAGATCTCTGTCAACTGTATAATAATTGTATTTTAGAAAGGGACATCAATTGAGAAAGCCTTTTAAAGACTTAGCTGGCCCCAAGCAAAATTATGTTCTTAGTTTTAGGTACCCAGCAATTCTAACCAGCAGATGGAAGCTGACTTTCCTTGTTTAGAATTAAGGATAGTCTATATTTCGTAAGAAAAAAAAAAGAAAAAAAAAAAAACCAAAAACAAACCAAAACCAAAACCAACCAACCAAACAAAAAAAACCCCAAACAAAACCCCACAAATCAGATACATTTTCTTGGAAAAAATAGGATTCTCTACTCGCCCTCAATTCTTATGAGAAAAAATGGAAACAAATTAGAATAGAATTTTTAAAATAATAACTACAAACTGTAATTTTCCCTTCTATTCTGGCTTTGGGTTTGTTGGCTGTTTTTCTTTTTTCCAAATACTTTTTATTGCATAGATACAGGATATGAAAGACTTTTTGCAGTTCTACCAAAAAAAGTGTTTTGAGGTTACTCAAAAGATTCTGAAGTGCAAAATGGAGAAAATGTTTACTTATTGTTTGACTTTTTAAAGATAATTTAAAGTTTTATAGCTTTTTAGCTCTATGATACTTAAGTATGAAGTACTCTTATTGTACCCATAATGAAAAAAACATAAGTATAATTAAAATGTATATTAACATTCAGGCCACAGAAGAATTCTGATCTGTGAATATGTGATATGTTTCACTTATCTTTAAAAATAAGTATTCATGAATTAAACTTTGGTAATTAAAAATAAAAAATCCACTGACCCTAAACTCTTATCATTCTCCTCATTATTATTCCTTTTTACCACCCTTCTGTCTTCACAAGTCACAGAGCAGCTGCATGGCAGATTTTCCCTGTGGCCTTGAAAGCCTCAGGCAAGAAAGGGTAATCCTAGCCTGCCCAGTTCTTATGTGTTCATTATGCATTTTGACTATTAGAATTTTGCATTGAAAATGTTTGTACTGAAAATGTTTCTTCCTCTGAACTAGTTATTTTTAAAACCTTGCTCTTGAGGTGACTTTTTGACTGAAAAGCCCTTGATCAGGGTAAGCACTGCTTAACAACAACTAAAGCATCAGTCTGTTATCAGCATTATTCTCAAACTAAGGCCAAACCACAGCACTGTACAAGTTACTTGGAAGAAAAAAAAATAATTTACAGCTGAAACCAAGACACACTGTTATTTCTTGTGACATCTTCCTAAGTGGAAGGATGTGTCATCAACAAATTAACATTTTTGTGGTACAGTGTGAAGGGCCATCCCAAATCATAGGCAACTACGTGATGGTCAGAATACTGTGGTCAATATTCACACCTCTCATTTCTTAACTGTATTTTTTCTTCAAAGTAAAACTATCCTGTCATCTAGAAAACTGGTAACATTTTCAGAAATTGTATGAAAATTATTCAGAAATTAATCAAAAAATATGTTTCTACTTTCAATAGAAATTTTCCATTTTAAATAGAAATATTAGTCTTCTGTATCATAGCCCAGCTTTTTCATACAAGTTAATAAGAAAGGGGGGTTCTGCATTATCTAGATGTATTATCTATACAGTTAAAATACAGTCAAAATACAGTTTCACTAAACAATTGGAGCAGACAAAGAAAAGGAAATAAGAGATTTTCTGTCTTGTTTTTTGCTCAGTTTTGCTTTTTATTTAAAAAAAAATGTGCCTTCTTCTTGCTTCAAATTGCATAGTAGTTATGTCAATATAGTTAATCCCAGATCCTTAGAAAAGGTAGTTCTGGCTTTCTTTTAAATCTCAGAAAACAAGAACTTTCCTAGTGATTTAAAATGGGATTATTTACATAGGTCCTGAATCTCCACTGATTTGCACATGCAATTTGTTAACCACATTCTCTGTTTCGCAATTACTCTTCTTTTACCTGTTCCTTCTTCTCATACTAAAGAAAATGTGAATTTTGTGTGAACAAGAGAATGGGACTGGACTCTTAAACAGGAACTTTCCTCTTATGTATCAGATACCAGTCAAAAACATTTGCCAATAAGAAATGTCAATTTGTTTCATGTAAGTGGTATCCTTCAAATCAGCAACTTTATAAGCTTACAGTACTACTTCATGCTAAATAGTGCAGTACATTTATATTCTTTTCCTGCTAGACTTCTCAAGAGAGGTGCAGTACATACCTTTATTTACACATGGTTTGATTTTCAATGTATGATTATGGAGAAGCCTATGAACATGGTCTCAGAAAGGCATAAAAGAACTCTGACAAAAAAAAGAAAAATAGAAAATAAAAGAAAAAACAAACCACCAAACAAAAAAGTCCCCATAGGCAAACCCAAGTCCCCAAGTCATTATTTCAAGGGATCTATGCAGCCATTATTTATAACAGTTGCCTGCTAGAGGAAAAATACAGTGGTTTATATTCAATTTTCAGATTTTGCTCTAACATATAAATTAAATTAATTTAGAAAATATTTCATTCTGATCAAAAAATTAAATAACAGAGAAAAATTCATACTTCCTATATTTTGGGATATTACATATGTGTACATATAAACTAGAGTTCTACTGCAGATATTATATATTCAATTTTCTTTATTTTTAAGACTGCATATTCACTCTGACAGCAGGTTCTCCCTATTCTTAAAACAAGTGTTACTTCAGCACTGTAAATTTTTATGAAGCTATTTATGTCATCAGTGGAATAGAGTTTTTGTCAACATGATCCCAGGACTCCATGTATTCAGACACTATCTTATTTCCCAGAGTTCAAAGAGAGACATATTTATATCCAGCTAAAGAATCCATTATTAATTCTATCTTCAAAAAAATTAGAAAACAACAGTGAAAACTGAAGATTCAGTGAAGTGAGATAACATGCTGCTGTTCACACATCAAATGCAAATTCAAAATACAAGTACTAAATTTATGTCACCAAATATAAAATGACCATTAGACATTTATGTAACATATTAATACAATAATCCAATAATAAGTACAGAACACAAAAATCCCCTTTTTAATGCTATTGTCCCTTTTTGCAATATTTATTTTAACTCTGAAAATACATGTTGCTATTGCTACACATGGTAACTTCCAGAGCTGGAAAACCACATGAAAAACTGTGGACTTGTGGGTTTTTTTCACTTTCAATGCCTGATAATAACTGATCTCCATACAATTCATACATTGATAGATCTTGTAGCAAGTTATTTTCTGGTTTGATTTACAAATAACACAAGTGGGTCAGTAATCAAAGCTATTGATTAAACACAACTACCCAAAAAGGCTGTCAATAGAATATGCCAGATAATTGATCAGGCATTTACATTTGTGCTGTTCAAACCCACAGAATTTCCATCTAAATTTCAGAGTGCCATTTAGGGCAGAGAAATTAGTTCTCTTACTGTCCATGCTATCTAGGCCTCATCTAGGAATAATAAATTCAGTCTCCACATCTGTTACTATAGTAACAGTAAATTTCCTTCAAATATAGAAAAATCACAGACCGGAGTGGACCTCTTAAACCTTCTTTATCGAACACAAGAAACTTGTCATAGAAACATTGTTTATTCTTATTTGACTCTGCTTTCAATACAATTTCATGTTTTATTCTGCTGTTCCTATGGAAGGGGAATCAAGAAACCCTGAGACAGACCTCTGACACTCAGATCAATAGTGCTCATATGCTAGCATTCTCCTTTAAGTTATGTAACATAGCCTCCCAGAAACTTCATTTTGTGAGTTATTTAGAGATCATAGTCATAGCTTTCCTCAGGAATATTTTGCTTGACTAAGACTATCCTAGTTTCTTCTCTTAAGGCCAGTTTTGGTTCACTGACCATTCAACTTCATTTTCTTTGCAATGCTTTCTCAGTTTCTTTATTGAAAATGGGTGATCATAACAGCCTATCTTTTTCCAAGTACATTTCTTGTATTCTGGTATTCCCTTCCTATATTTCATTATTTGCTTTTCATATATGTTCATTCCCTGGTGCACCTTGACATAAGCACAAACTTCATCTTTAAAATTTCATCCTATTTTTACTATCCTGCCATCAGGATAGTCCTTCTTACTGTCTGCAGATTTCACCCTCAAAGTTTTCTCTTTCTTCATTACATTAGTAATTAAAGTGTCACAAGTCAGTGTCAGTGTAACTTGAGAAATATCGCCTCTAACTTGACTCTTGCCCATCAGCTTAGTCCATGTCAGGTTCTCTTCAACCAAATTATTCACATCATCCCATGGTAACAGTCACCCTTTCTAGTCTAACTATGACAATTCCCATGTGGCATCTTGTCAAACAGCCTACTGGGATTTAGAAAGATTAGATATGCTTTACCTACATTCTCTAAGAAATATAATAATTTCTCAAATAAATTCAGCAAATAACATCTACAGTTCATAAAACATCTTTTAATAATTCCAATTTTATTTGAAAATCTATTTATTGAGCTTTTATTTCCTTCTAAATATGATAAAAAACTTAGCAGTTTAGTGTGGATCACCAAAGATGCTACATTTCATAATGTCATATAATTAACTAATATTGATATGTATTAAAATCTTATCTTTTTTTTCAGTACATGGGAAGAGAGATTACATAAATCTTAACTATAAAATTATTAAACCATTTCAATTTTGCTTTCAATTTGTGGTAAATTTCAGTTTTAAACTTTCAGTACATGTTATTTTTCTGGTTTTGCTTCATGTTCTACCCTGTACTATGACTTCCATTAACTTTAGTGAAAACTGAAGAAAACATTTAGTGTTTCAGTCATCCCAGATTACATACCATTTAGCTCATCTTCGCTGAAAAAGAGCTCACATCACTTTTTTTTTGTTTGGTTGGTTGGGTGTTTTATAATTTATATTGTATTATTATTATTTATTTATAACCAGAAGAAAACTTCTTGTATTAATTTTGTTTGCAAGGCCTAATTCATCTTGACTTTGGACAACTTTCATTTTATCCTCATGCTTCCTCATTTCAGGAAGGCTCTTCTCTTACTTGACTCTCTTCTTACATTTCAGGAAGCCAATTCTCTTACTTAACAAAAGGTTTCCCTTTAAAATTGAGAACATTAATTTTTTTGTTTAAACTTAAGCTTTAATGTCAGTCCTCTGTGAAATTCCTGCCACTTCCAAAAGAAAATTTAGAGTAAAATCTCCTCTGCTTGTTCAATGACTGGTAAAGAGACCTGCCAGCTCTCTTTTTTTCATTATTGACAATATATTTCAACTAACTATTAGTAGTTATCTTCTATGAGAAAATAATATTTTTATATAACTAAAATTCTTAGCAAGTCGTTTCTCTATTTTATAACACAAGTCACTTACCACATCCATATATAATAGGGAGAATCTCAAACCAAATCATACTACCACTGCAATATCTCCTGCATAACCTCTCTTCAAAACTGGCTCCGAATCATATACCCCAGTCAATGATGTAATTCATGCGCATTATACAGTGTTACACTTTGACAGTGAAGGAGGAGTTCTTTTTGTTTAAACTGTTGTTTGAAACTAGATATTTTCAGTTTAGCCTGGCCCAAGAAATAACTCAACTGAAATGAATGATGAATCCACAATATTTCTGATAGGTTTGGCAACAAAAACCAGAGATTGACTCTGGTTCTCTCTTACAATGTTCAGACTAAAACGCAGACACATGAAAATGAGCCTTAGTGAAATAATATAGTGATAGCAAGCTAAAAGAGCTATTATTAAGTGAAAATAATTTGAGTTCTATTTTGATAACCAGTATGAGTCTAAATAACATTTTTGAGCATGCTAGAAAACATTTTTGACAATTTGGCAACACCAGGGAATTTGATACCCAAAACCAAGCAAAAGTTTGCAGAACTATCCACTCCCTTCAGCTACTTCTTTCAAAGTCGACATTGACATTTAGTGACACTTTTTTGTTTGTTTGTTTTAGCAGCAACTGCCTTATAATGCATGAAATAATACAGCACCAAACTTCTCATAACCTAAGAATATGTGAGTACATTTTTAACAAGTGATCTGCATTCCAGTTTGTGTAAAAAAACATCATGACAGGCCAGAAATGCAGGAAGTCCTAATCATTAGAGCACACCTTCTCTTTAGAGCAAAGGTTATGCTTAAATCTTTTCATTCTAACAGTTTATATTCTATAAAAATGAATACCATCTTCTATGCCCCTCATAAACATCAAATGTGATTTTGCTGGAATATCTATGATTTTAAAGGCAAAATCTCAACAGAGGATTGATTGGCCTCACATAGGATGTTCATTTTGCTGATAGCAGTTTCATACCTGACTTACGAATCTAAGTAAAGAAATTCATATTCCACTATTTGTCGAGTGTTGTATAGATACAGCATGCTATAAACTACATTTGCTATTACTGCACTAGTCCCCTCAATGAAATAATTCAGTCTCACATAGATCTACTATTTAACAAGTTATGAGAACCTTTCCCAAGATACCTACCCTGGGCTTTTGTTTGTTTATTTTTCCAGAGAAACTTAGTACTTTTTAACCTACTGTCAGTATTCTTTTGAATTCTTATTTTCTACATACCTAGAATAAAATACCTGCTTTCCCAAAACAATCTTCAGGATATCAAATACATAACCAATATTATAAGCCTGGGTTATGTCTAGACATACAATATAGAATTTCAGAGAAACTGTCAAGTATTATACTCATCCCTATAATCTCAATTCAAACATTTATTCAGGCTGTGTGAAACTGATCTATTATTTTGACAATATTCAGTGCAACAAAACGCTGAAATAACAATATAGGATCTTTTACGTTACAGAGAAATTTTTTTAGACCTTAACATAAAAAATAAATATTCCTTGATTGCTTTATGATTTTATGAGTGATTTGCCACCTTATGAAATACCTCCTTATCAAAGGTAATTAGAATTGTCACTTTTAACTTTGGTTTTGGGGCTTTTTCCCTTCTGATTTTCCGTTGCTAATTCTTAGATGGTTTATTTCAATAATACTTCCTTGCAAATCAGGTTCATTCTAGCAGCTGAAAACCTGCTAGGAAATAACCAGAACTCCCAGTCACTCAAAAGAATGGGCAGAGATATGACAAAAAACAATGGGGTTTTGAGAGAAAGGGAAAGGGAGGGGAGGGGAGGGG
>JAOEHY010037429.1:26613-42283 GCA_025447955.1 Psilopsiagon aurifrons | reverse complement strand
GCCACAAGTCAAAAACACAGTGCTACACCAACTACTAAGAAGGAGAAAAATGACTGCTACTGCTGAACCCATGACACAAAACAAAGTTGCAGTTTCCACATTTTAGTAAAGAAGGGTGAAGAAAAGAGAGATGTGATGTAAAGAGTTGTTACTGAGGCCAGACTGGCTGTACTTGAAGCTCATGTGACTGTTGAAATTAGTATCAAAATCCCATCAAAACAGCAACTATAAAATTGGAAAAGAATTACATATGTACCTGTTGCTCCATTGTCATTAATAAGGCTGCTTAGGATATATTCAGCTTTTAAAAGTTTACCTGATAGAAATAGAAAGAGAAGATAGAAAATTAATATTAAAATGTATCATGTGGCATGAAGTGAACAAAAATATTCATCAGTGAAAGCCTCTGCAAATTGTACTCTTCTTCAGTACAATTTCCACACTCAGACTAAATTTTTTGATTAATTATGATCTGCAGGTGTTACCCCACGCTCAGGAAGAGCTGACATGGCCTATTTCACGTATACATCAAATAAAGCAGAAAAGACGGCTGAGGCAACTGCTTCTAGCCAGACACTTGCTTAAGAAAAGCTCATGGAGAATCTGTGTGACAATTAACCTGATTGATCCCAATATCATCTGCAAATAGATTTGTTGCCATCAACAATCTTAAATGTACATGCACTACATTCTAAATATGTGATTGCACAGCCTGGAGTAAGCGGGGCCCAGAGAAGAGCTCACATCAGTCTTCCAGTACCTAAAGAGGCCAACAAGAAATCTGGAGAGGGGCTTTTGACGAGGGCATGCAGAGACAAGACAAAGGGAAAGGGCTTTAAACTAACAGAGTTTAGGAAAAATTAGGAAAAAATCCTTCCCTGTGAGGGTGGAGAATCCCTGGCACAGGTTGTCCAGAGAAGCTGTGGCTGCCCCATGTCTGTCAGTGTTCAAGGACAGGTTGGACAAGACTTGGAGCAACCTATTGTAGTGGAAGGGACACCCAACTTCCAGGGGGTGGAACTGGATGAGTTCTAAGGTTCCTTCCAACCTTAACCATTTTATAATTCTATGATATATGGAATTTGGCAGGACAGGAAGCTCTTCAGATGCACTTCAAAGCCAGCTGACCTGACATCTCATCACACAAAGCATAATCACAAGCTATGCTGCCTCCCTGTCACTCTCTACCTAGCTTTGAAGTACCATCTCAAGCATCGAATATATAGCCTTAACATGCCTTAAGGTCTAATTTGATCAGCTTGAATCATGTAGAACCTTGGGTTTGTTGGGTCTGGCTGAAGTCAATAACGCTGCTCCAGCCAGTGAAGCAGTGTAAATGTTGGCTGAACTAGCCCATCAACTGGTGTGTGGCAGTATCCAGACCCCATAGCAACAGGAGCATAAGTCCACAGACACAAATAAAAATGGCTGTGCAGAGAACCTACATTTCTGTTCTCTGCAAATAAAATACTGGGTTTTTCCAAGCAGGATTGCCTTGCTTTGTTTTCTTCTACCCAGTGGGACACTGGGAAGATGCATTAAAAACTCTTTAGGTATTGCTGACATTATAGGAATGATGGAATTTATTTTTTTCTTCAATCAATTTATCCTTGAGGGGTTGTAAGCTGCATTGTTTGCACAGTCAAGTGATCCCACTGAAGGAAAAAAAAAAAAGCAGCTGGGACAGTGCAGAGAAAATGCTGGGATTCTAATTTACTTTTTAAAGGCCCTTGGTCAGAGGTATAGCAATTCATATACCCCTGTTTAAAACCAGCACGGAAGACTTGTTAAGGAACAAAAGCTCCAATTAGTATTTTCTACACCCTTTCACAATTTTCTCTCCTGCTTTTGGCTCTGAAACCCTTTATACTAGCCCCTTTGTGCTAGTGAGAGGAGCTGGGAGAGCTGAAGGGGGCTGGGAGTGGGCTGTGCGTTTGAAAAGATGGCATCAGGGCTGTAAGCGTATCACCCCTAGCACAGGACAAAGTGTCTTCAAAGTCAAATAGTTCCTAATTGGACTTGAGCTGGAAGAAGGGAGCGGTACCTGTGTTGACAGAGAGGCGAGCCTGGCGGATGAGCACCTGAGGACTGATTGGTGTGGTGGGCTGCAGCCTGTGCAGACCCTTGGCAATTTGAAGAAGTTGGCTTGAGGCATCAATCCAGTAGAGGAACCGGTCAATCAGGAACACAATAGCAGCAGCTGTGATGCAGTCCTTGACCATGATGGAGGCCTTCAAATAAACCTGAAAAGAACACCAGTGCCATGGGGCAGCCTTGGAGAAACTCACCTTGCAGAGGCTTAGTGAACTGTCTACAGAAAAAAAGAAACAGAATCCCAGATTGGTTTAGGTTGGAAGGGACCTTAAAGCTCATCCAGTTCCAAGCCCCTGCCATGGGCAGAGACACCTTCCCCGCTAGAGCAGGTTGCTCCAAGCCCTGTCCAACCTGGCCTTGAACACTGCCAGGAATGGGGCAGCCACAGCTTCTCTGGGCAACCTCAGCCAGGGCCTCACCACCCTCACGGGGAAGAACTTCTTCCTTTATCTAGCCTGAACTTCCCTTGTTTAAGTTTGAAATTCCTGATCATATTTCCATTTTTAAGACAGGAAGGTTGCAGCTGTTTATTTTATTTGAGCTGCAGTATCATTCCTGATTATTATTTCTCTTTCTAATTGTTGTTTTGTGTTTGGAATCACATCATTTGGTGCTCTGTTAATGAATTTAAATGATGCCCAACAGATCATTAGAAGTAATAGCAATTAGTTTAAAAAGGGGGACATGAGTCTGGAAAAACTGGAAAACAGTCCCTATGACCATTATCCTAGATGAAGCTCAAGCTATGCACTCCTTTGTACACCACAAAGAAGCAAACAGCTCAGAATCAGCCACAGCTCCTGAGACAGCATGTTATTAAGAGGACAGGAGGCCAGCAAAGACAGCCTCATCATGATCGCAGAAGTCCACATGAACCTGGGGACATCTACCAAAAAAACGAGCCCTTCTCATGGTGGGCAGGGGTTGGTTCTCCTGCCCCATGAAGAAAGCAGGTGCTCCACATGATGACATCCAGGCAACGCTCTTTTTGCCCTGACAAGCCATGGCTGCCCCATCCCTGGCTGTGTTCAAGGCCAGGTTGGATGGGGCTTGGAGCAACCTGGTCTAATGGGAGGTGTCCTTGCCCATGGCAGGGGGTTGGAACTGGATGAGCTTTAAGGTCCTTTCCAACCCAAACCGTTTTATGATACTATCATTCTATGATTACAGGTTTGTCACACAGGATGGGGAGAATGGCATCCAGTCATTGCTCCACTGGAACATGTGCCCAAAATATAGCCATCAGTTGTACAGAAAGATGCATCTTTTCAGCTATAGAGCCTCTCAGGTGCCCTGACCTGTCTGGTCTTAATGGCCACCAGCAGCCTCACACTGCCTATGGAGAGCCTGGCCCAAACGTCTCAGAGCTGGCAGTGGCTGATTACTGCTTTGCAGTATGGTCAACCACTAGAGGAAACCACAAACAGAAAACACCTTCAACCATACAAAGACTCCTCAGAAAAAAGGATGTGTTTCTCATATCATTCATCTCAGTGAGTTACTCAACACATGGCAGAGCAAAGGCAACAGAGGGGTGGGAAAATCAGGCCCAAAGCACCATTAGAGGATGATGGAATGCAAGAAAACTTTGTCCAAATCCCCACTGAAACATGAAGATTGGCAGCTACATCCCACTTCTGTTCCAGCATCAGCCTCCTTCCCTTGCCTTCCTAGAGTAAACACATGGCAGAGCAAGCAACATCCAAGAACTGCTTTCAGCACCGCTCAGGCTTCTTGGACTCCTCCGCAGCCTCATTTCTGTCCTATCTGCTTTTAGCTCAAAGCCCCAAAATCTGGCAGCAAGACTCATTCTTAACTTCCAGCAGCACAACTACCACCTGAGGCGTGCAGGACAAAGCCTACCTCAAACCATCTGAATAGCCTGCAGTACACAGCAGGAAAGCACAGATCTGTTGCAAGCATTTGCTTGTTTGCACTCCAGCAAGGTGGATTTGTACAAATTTCCTTCCCTCACCTCCCACTGAGCCTGAGTTGGATTTCTGAGGATGGCACTTGAAAAAGATTCCTAGAGGCTGGCACACACAGCTCCACTTGCACCGGCCAACAATGGAGGAATCCCCCTTTCCAAGCACCTGTAAACTGACACGGCAAACCAGCCATTCAAAATGCTCATCAACAGGCCATATATTTAAGCACAGAGCATCGGCCTAATCTATTTTTTTCCCCCTCCCCTTCTTCCTTTAATAGATTGCAGCACAAAAGCCTGAGAGAGGGTGACCTACCAAACAAAAGAGCCTTTGAGTTCCTAGGAAAAGTAGACTTGGAGGAAGATGGAAGGAATCCAAGTGGCCCTATTATTTCCACTTGCACTAATTAGACATTTTTCTGTCAGCTATTGAGCACTGCTGAGAGGCCAAACTCACTGAATTAATTTCTAAAGTGTTTACAGAAGTTTGCATCTGTTTGTGTCTCTTCAGGAGGAAAATAAGCACTTCAATGGCATTGTGGAAAATCTAAACGAAGCATCCTATTCTGAAGGGCTTGGCAGTCTTGCAGCTGCATAATTTAACTCTCTGCTCAATGCTGAAACCTCTTGTGTCCCTCTCCAAACCCAAATGGACACAAAATGTAGAAAAGTCAAACTAGGGAGAGAAACTTGGCTATTTTTTTTTTTTCCACAAGGCAGGGCTGCATGCTGTGTGGCACACAGAAATACTGTTTGGTGTCAAGCATTGCAGTGACATTCCCCCTATCCCCAGCAGCACACCAAGAAATTAATACCCATTCCTTTCATTTCCTGTCAGCTCCTGAGGCTGGAAAATTCCTTAGCACCCATGGGCAAAGACTCTGAAGTGGAAGAGGGGGAGCAGCTTCGCATCACCCAGCCCTGAGTGAGGAAACCCTACTGACTTCCAAGATGTCACAGCTTACCCCAAGACAATCAGACACTCACCACAGATGGGCACTTTGTTCTGGGTGGCGGGCTAGTGCCCTAAATAGATTTACTCACTTTCTTTATCACTTTAAAGCTAAAGGGTGGTGGTGTATCTACAGAGAGAGAAAGAGCAAGGTCCGCACGCACTTCGTTTTCACATCTGTGTCCATGATGTGAAATGCATATGTCTAATTGAGTTTATGACACAAAGGGAACCTCGCTGCTGGGAAGTGGAATCAGGTGGTGAGAGAATTAAATTTGCACCAGATTTCTATACATGGACCATTGGGGAAAATGCAAAACAGTCTTTAGTGAAGGGGGTTTTATTTCTTTCCTTAATGGCAATGAGTGTGAGGGTGTGCTGTTTGCATGGTTTCCTGCATTAGTGGGTTAGCTCCTCCTCACGCCAGGGCTGAAGTTTGGGTCCCAGCTTTGGGTTCAAAGCCACGACGCCTCCTTTTCATTGACAATAGGGGCTGCTCCCAAGAGAGGGAAGAAGCTCAGAACCAGGGCCATCTGGCACTAGGACTGGCAGGAAAGTGTCAAAGGGAAATTATTGGTGCATAGTAAATGAGGACGAGGAGGAGGGGAAGAAAATAGGGGAAAATCTTTATGTGGCAGCTGATGTAAGAGGAATTACAAGCCCAAATAAATGAAATATTGATTTAATCCACTCTCTCTGCCCTCTTTATAAAGCAAACACACCACACACTCCCCTCAGCCTGTGGGCTTTGGAGGGTTCCCTTTGGAAAAACACTTCTGTAAGGGTGAGGTTAGAAAGCAGGGGCAGGAATCATTTAATTTTCAGAGTGTGCCCACAGTTTTGCAGACACTCTGGATTTCAGTCTTTGCTTATATCCATTTGTCTCAGACTGCTGCGGTCTTTATTTCTTTTGTAACTGCAGCAGAGGTTTAAAATCTTAAAAAACAAAAAACAAAACCATGAGCAGTCCTCAAAGAATTCCTAATTCTGTGCACAAAACAGGAATGGCAGTGGCATGCACATCCAGGTGCTTTAGTTCTCTCTCAAGAGCAGCTCCTAGTTAGCACTTCACTGAACCCTAACAAATTGCCCCGTTTTATTTCCCCCTGCATTCGTCCCCTGTCAGATTAAACACAGAGTCACAACACCAATGGATTTGGCTGAAGGCTTTCACCCCTTCTACCCCACGCACTGTTAGCAAAGCCTGTCTTTCCAAGAGACCAAAGCTGCTGTCACCGCACGGGACTGCTCTATCAATCTCTGCCTTTCAGCTGGAAATCAGAGCCCGCTCAACAAATAACAAGGAATTAAGCCTCCCACGACCTCTGTGATGAGCAGAAGAAAGCATGTCCATGAGGTACAGACAGATACGCTTGAAACACAAGGGACAGTAAAGTAAAATAGCTGCAGGGTGAGGAACAAGAAGCTCCTGAACACTCTTCTCTCTGCTCTCTGCAGAGCATTAACATTTAACATTTTAACATTTAACATTAACCATTTAACAGCTTGAGCTGCTGAAGCTGCTAATTAGCTCAAGCTATTCATCCTGAAGGCAACAGAGACTTGGGTGTTTATTCAATGGGAGCAGCATTAGGTCCATTATTGGCAGTTCAAAACACCACAGAATTTTTTACAACCGACCACATCTTGCCTTGCCACCTGAGACAGTCCCAGAGTGAGAATAATTCCCACTTTTCTCAAGAGCCCCATGATTTTTTTTTGCAATTTATCTTGCCACTGGTTTCATTTAACTGCTACGGGATGTTCCACACACTGCTCTCAGTTTCCTAGTTGAGAACCACTGCTGTTTGCAGGAAGCAGGGCTCCCTCAGAGCAGTGCCTGAACAGGCCTGTCCTACCAGCTCTGCCCCTTGCAGGATGGACAGAGCTTCCCACAGCCCATCAGCATGAAGCTGCTTTTGGCATGTAACCTTCAGTGCTGGATAATGAAGTGAGTGCATGTACTCATGGGGCAAGTGGGAGAACCATCTGTGTGATGAACTGGAGCTGTCTCAGGTGGGAGAAGAGAAGCAGGCAGCACAGGATTCTGCTGCTGTCCTCGCCCAAAATTGCAGCAACAATCATTTTGTGGCCCTGATTCATCCTGCTGTGCTCTAGCTCCAGATTATTTTAAAACTATTGTGGTAATTCCCTGTGGTACATTAAAATACTATGTTGAAGGGGAAATTTAATAATAATAAGTGCCAGTGACAGAACCCCCTCAGGAAGGTGTCATCAAGACCATTATAAGCAGCTAAAAATCCAAGAGTCTCTTTCCTAAATCTGTGTCCTCAAACCATCAATCCATAGCTCAGTTTGGAAGGAAAACACAACACAGCAATCTCAGTAACACATTCAAAGTCTTTTCCATGGAGGGAATACTCCACTAGTAGCTGCATCTGGGAAGAGGCAAGCCTACGCATGAGCAGAGTGAACTGACAGGTACCCAGGATCTGACTTCCCACTTGTATTTGGTGCTCCACAGGAATTCTGCAGCAGTTCTCCCATATAGACAGGGGAAGACTGAAGTGCTCTGCAGCACTGCACACTAGCACCATCAGGGCAGTCACCCTGCACCTGATTTCTGACACATCTCATTTACAAAGCATCAGGGATTGTGCAGTGTAGGGCAGCCTGGGATACCATGGATTCCTTTCAGGCCAAATTCAACCCACAGCCATGGCTCTCCCTTATGTCACTTCTGGTTTCACTGGGATCACTCAAGAAGAGCTCTTACGAGGCAGGTAGCAAAAGGCCAGCCTGAACAACCAAGATGCCATGGCTAGGGGATTTTGGCTTTAATTCTACTGTTACCACACCAACAGTTAGAAGTACCAGAAAACTACATTCTCAGCCCCCACTTTAGTTCTTTTTGAAAGCTCACAGATCTTAAGTGCCACATACAGCCCTAAGCCTTGGTTAGCGCATGTTCCTCAGAATGGTTTCCCTAATGGCAATTCATCAGTACCTATCCCAGCAGATACTGCTCCATGGCTGAATGCCTGGATGAAGAAACTATTGATACTTATGATAAAAAAGACGTAAAATCCCACATCATTACAATGGGCTTGCAAACAAGCTCTGATCTCACAAAAAAAAAAAAAAAGTTAAAATATTAATGTGGCATGAATCATCCCACAAGAGAACTACTTGTGTGCATAGAGTTGTCCCCAGTGAAACCCACCCCAGGGTTTGTGGGATCAAAGCATGTGTACATGGGCATGTTGCCCTCTATTGGCTGGTCACTCAGTGTTAAGGCTCCTTGGGATCACGAAGATCTGCAGGAAGGGTAACAACCCCTGGCAGCCTCCCTTTTGGACCTGCAGCCCCAGCCAGAACCCCACAGTGCATGTGGTATTTAGAGAGAAAAAGTAATCCCTCCTTATTTCTACTTTTCTGCAAGGATGTTGTTACAATTCTGATTTTGCTTTGATTTGCTGAAAACAAAAATCCCTGTGCTCTTCAGTTTTTGCTTTGTATACAGACGTTGATGTCACCCTTCAAGCACAGACTCCCACCAAAGGGTGTTCAGGTGGAGCTGGAGGCTGCAAGGATAGGCTTGGTTTGCTGACAGGGAGAGTCTCTTAAAACCTGCTAGGAAAACATGCAAAACAGTATGCTGAGTTTGTTGAAGTGTGTGTGTGGGCTTTGTATTGGTTGGTGAATCTCTGGCAGGAAAAAGGGAAAAAAACCCAACACATAACACTCCCACCCCCCAAAACACCTTCTATAAGATGCAAACATTTTGTAAAACCAGAAGTGCTGGTTTGCCTGAAGGATTACAGTAAATCTGTTGCCTTAAAATCCCTAGGAGGTTCAGTCATTTCGTATAGTGGAGAGGGAGGGGCAAAACCCCCAGGAAAGTGTGCCTACATTGCCAAAATGTGCCCTGAGCCCTGCTCTGGCAGCAATATGGCTCCCAGTGAACCCAGGCTGCACTGAAACAGTGCTGAAGAAAGCCTGGCTTGCCACTACCCTGCTACCCTGCCTTATTTTGCCATGTTTTCCTACTGCTCCAGGTGCAGGAGCAAAGCGCATCCCACAGCAAAAGGGAAGAAGAGCACCGGAAAGGGCTGTGGGCATAGGTGATGTGCCCAATGGGTATCCCACTTTTGAAAGCACAATACTAAGGCAAGTCCTTGAAGGCAAAGCCTAATCCACTTACCCACTGTGCTGGTCTCATGGAGCTTTTCAGCCTATTCCCAGAGTAAAACATGCTCATGGTGAAGGTGCATAGCCAGCTCTGCCTCCATGGAGCACCACCAGTGTGTTATGGTAATGAAGTGCCTTTCACTCATGGATCTCAAAGCACTTTTTAAATGTAATGAATTATGGTTTAAGAGCTTACTTGAAGCATGGTAAATTAAAATAAACAGAGGTAGAAATTTTTAAAGGTTTTTTTTCTGAACAATAAATCCACAAAGACACTTTTTTTTTCCTCCAGGGCATTAAATTATCCTTCTGTGGCTCATGCCAAGAAGAAAAAAGTTGTTCACACTTTTATCTTTCTTCATCACACTGTAATCACTTCTCTTCAGCCTCATTTCCCTCCTCCTCCCCCCCCCCCCAGCTCTTTATTCAGAGAACTGAAGCAGCCTTTGCTCTGCCTTGCAATTTTATTAAAATAAAAAAAGAGGAGGGGGGATGAATGGATGAAGGGGAAAAAAAAATCCCTTTTCCTGACTAATACTAATAATACAGGTCAAAATGCCAGTCTATCTACAATTAAATGAAAAACAAAAAAGGTTTTCCCTTTTTCCCACGGTACAATGGCACTGGAATGTAAATTACCAATGAAGATGAAATAATATTTCAAAGCACATGGGGAAAGGTAGCACAACATTTACACAGTATTTCAACCTCAGGATGAAACACTGGAGACAACGGTAACCCATGGACTTCAGGGGGTATCAGTGAATAGTCTAAAACTAGCATGCAGTAGGATTTTAGGTCCCAATAGTCTATGACCCCATGATACGCTTTGTTTAACAAGGGCAGCTGCAGTTGTCAACAGATGTTTCAGCAATAAATAATAGAATCATAGAATCATAGAATAGGGCTGAAAAGGTCCTTAAGATCATCTAGTCCAACCCCCCTGCCGTGGGCAGGGACACCTCACACTAAACCATGCCACCCAAGGCTCTGTCCAGCCTGGTCTTGAACACCACCAGGGATGGAGCATTCACAACATCCCTGGGCAACCCATTCCAGTGCCTCACCACCCTTACAGTAAAGAACTTCTTCCTTATATCCAATCTAAACTTCCCCTGATAATTGGTATCATCATCATCAAATAATTGGATCCATCTACCTGGGGAGATGGCATAACGCTGCAAATGTTGCTCCATTATTACAGCCACGTTAATCTCCCATCTAGCCAGGTCTCTCAGGGAGTTTACTGCAGATGTTTTCCTGGGAGAGAGCAGACAAATGCTCCTAAGTTAGAGAGACACACAGGGATTGTAAAGGCCAACCTCTGTCATAAATTTCTGTCTAAGGCCACACACCAATGAGAAAAAGAAAATAAATACCCAAGAAGCAGCACTCTCCACCCTACTCAAGCAAACCCAGGATCCCTGCAACATGGGATGCTGGCAAGGCAGTGCTGGGGCTGATACTTCCCATCCCTCTGTTTGGATTTTCTGAGCTTCAACTTGCTCAGCGCTATTCAAAGTCACTGTCATCCTCAAATTTGCTGGCCTTATACTTGCAAGGGCCCTCTCTCAGGCAGATGAAATCTCCTGGCTACCTTGGAGTTAACAGAAGTTTTGCAGGAAGGGTTCCTTGCCCTAAACCCCAGATTTTCAGGCTGCACTGCCTCTTCCCGCAGGAATGGGACATGGCTTCAGCCGTGCACCACAAGAAGTTAAAAAAAACCCAAAACCTCACAAACTTCATCTTTACTTTATACCTGTCCTGTCAAAGGGATACTCATTTGCCTAGATACTACATTTACCATTGAAAAGGGAGTCCTAAAGGGGATGACAAGAAAGTTGGAGAGGGACTCTGAAGGGCAGGTAGTGGCAAGACAAGGGGGAATGGTTTTAACCTGACAGAAGGGAGATTGGGATGAGACTTTAGGAAGAAGTTCTTCCCTGTGAGGGTGGTGAGGCCCTGGCACAGGTTGCTCAGAGAAGCTGCGGCTGCCCCATCCCTGGCAGTGTTCAAGACCAGGTTGGACAGGGCCTGGAGCAACTTGCTCTAGTGGAAGGTACTCCTGCCTATGGCAGGGGGTTGGAACTGGATGAGCTTTAAGGTTCTTTCCAACCCAAACCAGTCTGCAATTCTGTGAAAACCAAAAAAGCAAGAAATAATCCACACTTCTTGCTGCCTTCTAATCTTTAAGCTCAAACTCATCACCTTGTAGGATGTGATCCCCAAGCACCTGCAGCTCCTTACCCAGTCAAGTATCCTTTTACTCACAGGACAAGCCACATTAAATTCTTGCCTTTCCTTCCCACATTTTGGGCAGCTTTGGTTCTCAAAGGAGGAGTTCTGTCAAGTAATTTTCTTGGGGGCCAAAAAAAAAAACAAAAAAAAAGAGAAAAGAATGCGATGAATTGTGCAAGTCCTACTAAAGGGAACAATCCTCATTGCCTCCTAGCAGTGCTGAAGAAAACAAGGCACAGCATCCTTTTCAAACTGTAAGGTTTTGTAAAAACTGCACATGAGCACTTGGCATTTTTAGTTTTATAATAATGACAGTTCTTCAGGGAAGAGGTAAACATGACATTAGTGAAAACAGAAATAGAGCTGCCCTGTGAAATCAGAGGAACAGATAAGGAAGTGCCAAACTAGCATGGGATACACATGAAAGTGACCAGAAATAGAGCATAAAGCCACCACTGCAGATTTCAATGAATGAGGTTGTTTTGCAAGGTGCTCAGTACATTGGACAATCCCTATAATGCCCCTGGGTTCACTTCTACACAAGGCAGAGCCAGCGGCCTCTGCTCTGCTGTGTCTTTGGCATTATTATCTAGGAACTTCTTCTTCCACAGCTTTAGCCAAACACTTGACACACTCAAAACTTTTATCACTCAAATCCATTTTATCTTCCCTGCAGTGGGAATCAGCAGAGGTACCAGCAAGAGCTCAAACCAACAGCCTCATTTGGAGTTGCACAGCCATCCATGCAGCCCACAAGACCAGATGCCTAACCCTGGGGCAGAGAACCCACTGATCTCACAACCTCAGCTTGGTTGCAGTGGCAGAAAGGACAGGATCTCAGGACCTTCCTTCCCTTGGAAGATGCAGTAGTGACAAGGAGATGAGCTGACTCACAAGGAGGAGAACACCCTGATTCACACATGTTGTGTCCTAGTGTTCTAGTGTTCGTAAACTATGCAGATGAGGCCCTCAGTGACATGGTCTAGTGGTGGTCTTAGCAGTGCTGGGGTAATGGCTGGACCTGATGACCTTAAAGGTTTTTATCCAGCCCAGTTCACTCTATGATTAGCAACTTTCACAAAAAAAAAGAAACAAAAAATCCAGAAACAATACGTAGCTTCTGGGTACCTCTCTGAGGACAAAACCAAACAGAAGTCACACCTCTATTTTGGTTCTTTGGCCTTTGTGAACAGCCCATCTCAACACAGCCTCATTGCTGTCACTGTGCACAAAACCAAGCCCTTGAACCCAGAGGTGAGATTACCTACAAGGGCTCTGTGTACCCTCAAGAACCTCAGCAGGACATTTTACACAACAGATGTGTTCATCTTCATACCAGCAGATCGGGGATCCTCTCACTGATCAGATCTTGCAGGTTTGTTTTGTCTTCTGGGAAGAGGTCTTGTTTGTATTGCCACTTCTCTGGTACAAAGGGCCACTTCATTTCCTTTGCCTCCTCCAGAAGGGTCCTCAGGTTCTCGGGAAGCAAAGCTGAAAAGGTCAAAGAGCAGATAAAGACACTGCAGCTGTGTCAAGACAGAGCACCAATCCTGCAGAAAGTATTCCTCCCCTCCCCTCTTGTACCTTCTCCCTTACCTCTTGTCACCAGCCTCAGGAGGATGGAAGGGGTTGCTGCCTATTAGTTTCCCTTGGCTGCATTGCCTTCCAGGTAAATGGGAGCCATCAGCCATTAAAAAGGTTTTCGGGAGGAAGTCAAGCCTCCTTTGGTGGCTGGCTGGGAGTGAAGAGCTACTCCCAGAGGGACAGAAGGCAACCTGTTCCCATGTATGTTTCACGTGTGACAGGACTCCTGGCAGTGCAAATGGGGACAACAGCACAGAAGACCCTTGCTCAGGGCTTGCTGGTGACAGTGGCAGAGTCAGAACTGCGAGATACAACTGGACTGTATAAAGCAATAAATCAAAGATCTAAAAGGAAGTAATGAAAAGCAAGATGTTCCTGAGAATAATTATTTAAATGCTAATTCTTTTGACTATCACTTCAAAAAAAAAGTTGTTGTCCAGAGTTACTCAACCTCCTCTCAAAGCCATAGCTGTAGGCTACAGGACACATTTTCCCTTAGCACAAGAGAACTCCCTGCTAAAGCAAGACAAAATGGTTTAAGCCATGTGGCTGGGGAACACTCTATTAACAGAGCAGTTTGAATCCTTGGAATCATCGAATCAACCAGGTTGGAAAAGATGTTTAAGATCATCAAGTCCAACCGTTACCCCAGCACTGCCAAGGCCATCATTAAACCATGTCACTGAAGGCCTCATGTGCACAGTTTGTGAACACTTTCAGGGATGGTGATTCCAAAGCTGAAACCTTGCTATGAGATTCCCTGTTTGAATCTAATGCATCTTCTTAGACAAGTAATTCACTTGCTAGCTGAGGAGCTGGCCTGAGCTTCTGCCTTTCTTTTACAGTTTGCCACAGAAGTTAAAATGAATTTAAGAGGAGAAAGCACCATCCTTGGTCAAAACCAACTCCTACCCAAAGCACAGCTTCCCTCCCAGCTGGCAAGGCCAAGCACAAAGGAATCAAAGGACAGATTTTGGATGAAGGCAAAGTGCTCCCAGCCCCATGAATGTCTGTCCTGTGATGTGCCAGAGCTCACAAGGCAAAGCGCAGTTTCACTCATATGCCTTGTTCCCTTCCTTCACCTCTTGCATAGCCATCAGCTCTGGCTGGATCTCCAATCTGACCCAGCTAAGGATGTAAACGTTAGCAGGAGCACAGGTAGGGATCTGGCCTTGGACTTGTCCCCTCCTTTCAGCTACAGCCTACATTTTAATTTCCCTTGAAAGAGGAGAAGCTGCAGCCTGAGTGTGCTGTGTTGTGCTAACCACTAGGCTGGCCAGACTCTCTGGCTAATAAAAGTGGATTAAGAAGGATTATTCACCAGATGGGGCTAATGGTGATCATCAGCTGCAGAACTAGCCCCTTCTGGGCATTAATCCCCAGGAAAAAACCTGCTCAGAGTCCATCATTGCTTTAAAGAGGCAATGAAATAAATATATCTCTACATATTTTTTAATCAACTTTTTGTGGAGGACTGTAGAAGATGTACTACATGAAAACTCTATTTCACTCTCATATTACAGTGCATTCATTGGTATGTTTTTCCTAAGAAAAAGTGTGAAATTGCATATTTAGGGCCCTTTTTCCAGGAAGTTACCTTTACAAAGATACCACTTTTTCCAACCTACATTTTCTTACTTGTTGCAGCAGCTTTGGACATGCTTCCCATTACAAATCCCAACTTCACCTGCAACCACATTTCCCTGCCTTTCTGAAGCAGTGCCTGCAGGGGCTCAGCCCTTCGCATTGTGTCAAGGTGGCCAAGTAGCAGATCTGGAGGGGAAAGGGCATGTGCCCACCCTCACACCTCTCACTGCAAGATAAGTGCAGAAGCAGAGTACCCATTTCATCACAACAATCACAAAACGATGGACAGAGGGCTTTATCCCCAAATCTTTCCCAAAGGAAGATGGGGGGGCTGGGCCTTTAGGCGTTTACATGGCATACACATTTCCCCACATGATCCCATAGGAGTGACATTCTCAGGAAGGATCAATCTACAGAAATGCTTATAATGTAAGCCTTCTCCTTCTTTACTGCTGTCTTTTCCACATGAACTCACACTTACTTGAATAACAGTAAATCAGGTAAAAATAATAGCATCAGCAGCTATGAAAATAACCAGTGAGCTAACATGGATATTGGTATGCTCTCTAAAGCATGAAGGTATTAATGCCGTCCTCTTGTTCCTGCTTTCCACATTAGTCAAGCCTTAACCCCCCTCCTACCTGATGCACTAAAGAGCAAAGAATCTGACCAAGCTCCTTAATATTGAACTTTAAAGGGGCATCCTCAGCAGTTTCTACAGCCCAGCTGGTTAGAAATGGAAACCAGGGTAACATTTTCACCAAGATTTGGCAACCTAGGAGCCTTTCATACACACTGCTCTTGGAACATAAGGAATGTGAACACGTTTACAAACCTGAGAAAGGAATACCAAAAAAACTGCATACAGGCTTCACTATTCCATATAGGAAGAGCTTACAAAGGCATGAGATTATTG
The DNA here is from genome assembly GCA_025447955.1 of Psilopsiagon aurifrons. Lineage (NCBI taxonomy): Eukaryota > Metazoa > Chordata > Aves > Psittaciformes > Psittacidae > Psilopsiagon > Psilopsiagon aurifrons. The sequence goes on along the minus strand of JAOEHY010037429.1, from coordinate 26,833 downwards.
TGCAGAATCTAACATCTCAGCCTCAGTGTGTCAGACTGATGCCTTTTTGCTTAACTCTCCCTTTCACTGCCCATGTTTCTGTGGGGGGGTTTGAAACTCTCCCTTTCACTGCCCATGTTTCTGTGGGGGGGTTTGAAACTCTTCCTTTCACTGCCCATGTTTCTGTGGAGGGGTTTGAAACATGGGCAGTGAAAGGAAGAGTTAAGCAAAAAGGCATCAG
>JAOEHY010037429.1:0-17472 GCA_025447955.1 Psilopsiagon aurifrons | reverse complement strand
CCCCCCCCCCCCCCCCCCCCCCCCCCCCCCCCCCCCCCCCCCCCCCCCCCCCCCCCCCCCCCCCCCCCCCCCCAACAGAGCCAGCCTCCGCAGAGCTACCCCAGTCAGAGCTGAAGCTGAAGTGCTTCTGTTTCGAAATGGGATCATGAACAGCCTCCGGCAGCAAGGAAGGTGCTTAGCCAGCCGGGCATAATGCAGAGGTAACATTACAGAGAGAGCTGAAGTAATTAGGTAGAGAAGATATTAATATTAATACAGAACAAATCCCAGCTCTGCAACTAAGCTTTGTGTAATGGGCTACTGTGGTGGATTTACATGGTTGGAGCAAAGAACAGAGTTCTGTCAGTCCTAAAAAGCAGAGGAGAGGTCAAAGTGAAGCCTGGGGCCTGATACAGCTAAGGCAGGCATTGCAAAAGCCCAGCTCATGACCCATTCTCAAACCTCCACCACATCCCAGGTTAGACAGGGCTTGGAGCAACCTGGTCTAGTGAAAGGAATCTCTGGCTGTGGCAGGGGTTGGAACTGGATGAGCTTTAAGGTCCCTTCCAACCTAAACCAGTCTGGGATTCCAGGATCTCGCTCTCCCTGCAGGAGAGTGAACTAAGTACCGGAGAAAAACCGCCTGTGCACACCTGCATGTTGGAATGACAGAATATCTCAGATTGTAAGAGATCCATAAGGATCATCCTGAGAGCACCTCCTTGGGAGAATGGGGTCAGCTAAGCAACGTACTCAACAGACATGACACCTGTCTGCTCCAAAGCTGAGCTCAGTGTTTTCTGGAAGAGTGTTACAGAGAAAGTTACAGAGAGATTTCTGGGTTTAGGCCCTTCGATTATACCAGAGGAGTGACCCAGACAAATACAAAATGAGGAATAAGCCATTTCTTATGAAACGTATTCCCTATCTGGTGGTTTTTAACTCAGCCACGCATCCCCCCAACAGCAGAGCAGGAAGGACATTTGGCTAAAACCAAATCTGTATCAGAGCTAACACTGGGTGCTGAACAAAAGCACCTGTGTTTTGCCCTGGTCACGACTTTAGAGAGAGGCCATTTGGGTTCCTTCCCCTCACCACTACTATCTCATGTACTACCAGAGGATGCAAAAGGCAATAATTGAGGGGCAGATCAATACACTAAAAAGACCTAAAAAAAAAAAAAAAAAAAAAAGGACATAATTAATTTGGTACAGCACATCTTTTTAGATCAAAGATGCCTTTGAAGTGACAAACTCTTAATCCATAAACTACTGAAGCACTTCCTTTCTCTCCCAAACTACTTGTTGTCAAATAAAATGGAAGTTAAGGAAATTACCTTTATCTGAAAATGGCCAAAAGAAGCCATCACCTAATGACAGCCTTGTCAAAATGACAATTGGGGAAATTGTTAGGAAAGGGTGGCCTGATGACTGGAGGAATAAGCTTGCTGTTTGCTCTAATCTGGCCAGGCAGGCCCCACACAATTCCAGTCAGCTTGCTGTGTGAAACAGCTAAGTCTTTGTCAATGTGAGCAGGGGCTAGAAAGACTCCTTTTTCATGAATATGTATCACCACCCTCCATGTCTACAGAAAAAAATCCCTTCCAAATGGCAAATTAAAATAAAAAGCAATTATCCCCAACCACAAAAATAAATTTCTGAGGAACAAAATATAAGATAGGGAGCTATGTGGAGAGAAAAAATGATTAAATAAAGAAAGCACGTGTTTTGGAAACAGAGCCAGAAGCATCTTCTTCCCAAAGGCTTCCTTCAGACTTTTATTCCCCAGTAGACTGGGATGAGGCACTTCGATTCACCAGTTGCGAGGACAAAAAAGCAGAATGGCCCACAGGGATATATAATGTCTATCACTGTGTTTTATATCTAACGTTGGTCTGAATGTGCTGCATGGGCACCAAACCCCAGGCCACGAATTCACAGTGCTGGGCTGGTAAGTTATAACTTCCACAGGTAAAGGTTTCAAGTCCAGACACTGAGTCAGCTTCACATTAGGGTAAAAAATTTCCTGTGAAGCTTAGAAGTGAAAAATAAAACATGAAAATTAAAAAACAATTCTAAGTTTAACAAACTGCATACAGCACATTCATACAGTAAGAATGGGGCTCTTTACGCGCAATAACGCAACTGAGGCTTTCAGAAGTGGCTAGTGCTCCCACTAAAACAATTTCCTAACAGTTCATGGTCTTATGCAAATTAAATCTGTCACAAGATCTCAAGTCAGACAGTATGAATCATGGGTGCCCTTGAAGTATGGGCTGTTTGGGTTTTTTTTTTGCATATATAGAATATTAAACATCAAGCATTCATAAAACTAGCATAAAATTGAAATAGAAGAGCCAAATCAAGCCTACTGGACTGTTAGTAGAGGCTGATGTAGAGACAGAAAGAAATGAAATGGCCAAGAACCACATCAGAGATAGAACACTGATGCTGAAACTCTTGTAAGCCCCAATGTGGTACTTAAAGCAACAAGGAGGAATGTAGAATCCAACCAAGCCTACTCCTGGTGCAGAAAACCCAAATAAAGATACTTTACTATATGGTGGATTTTGTCTTTGTTGGAGAGCTATTACTTTATTAAGCATTCAACAGCATTTGAAAAGTTACCTTCAAATGTCTGCTATCTTTTTAACTTTGTTTGTAAAACTGTGAACTAAATCTTAATTTACTACAGAGGGCTTGTGGTGATATTACAAACTTCAGCTTTTCTCCAAGTAACAAACAGAATATGAAAGTTTGACTTCCAACAGAAATATCAAGACACAGTGATCAATTTTGAGGTTTACAATATTATGCAATGTTTGCTGTAGACATTTCCATTGCATTAGCATACGCTTTACATGAAATCCAGCAATGAATGCTGTCCCTGATCTAAGGCTAATCCTCTTTAAAGAGCTACAGGCTATATTACATGTGGCCACAGCCACAGTTGTGCCATGGCTGAATCACTTTGAAGCCTATTGAACAGTGTTCCCTTGTGAGACTCTACAAAGAGCCATAAACCAATGTTCCCGTGCTGTGAAATCCTACTGTTCTCATCTCCAAGAGTTTCTGTAAGGGACAGACCCTCCATAGTCCCACACAAGGGGCTGCACAAGAGGGAAGAGACCCATGGCTGCCTTCACCACCTCTCAATGCCACTTTACAGCCAGAGCCTGTTTGCCAACAGTAATACAAACACCTTGTTTCTAAACATCACCAGAGAGCAACTGCTCCAAGGGAGGGTTATCAGAACAATAAAAGATGAACCAGGCACCTGCTTCTTTGGGGAGATCCAATCCCTCACAGCCCAGCAATTCTGAAATACAGCAGGTTACAGTGGCTCAATCTGAAAGGGTGACAGCCAATATAAAAGAGTGAGACAGAACATGCCCAAGTGAGAATATTTATTGAAATGTGGCTCTCTTCTGTTTCTGCCCCATTCCACTTTAGATCCCTTTCTGTGGAAAGGCTCACACTTATTTCAGCAAGGCTCACATCCAGGTCAGGTCTATTTTTGGGTTGCTTAGCTTTTAGGATGCCAGCTAGAAAGTAAGAATTCATAATCTTTAAATTCTTAACTGATTCACTAGAAACTACAATTAAAGCCTACATCTCAGGAAAACCAGACAGTATGTGTTGTGCCAGCAAGCTCCATGACATAGATACATAGCAGGTAGAGTAGCTCAGGACAGGCTCATATATATCTTTAAAGAAAACAAAAAGAAAAGCCTTCAAGGCAGGCTGCATCTCTCACAGCTGGGTGCCCTTAAACACTATAAACTCAGATAATGGAACAGATTTTATTACCACACAGCACAGAATGTGGAATCTTTAACACCTTAACATCTATACATATTCAAAGGGAAAAAAAAAACAAACAACCAAAAACCAACACAAAACTGCCTGCTATGTTCTCTGGTCCTGCTATGTATGAGCAAAAGACATTTATTTTGTGCTTATCTTTAACTTTTCAAAATAACTTTCTTTGTTCAGTCTCTGCTTTTGAAGGGAGCCAGAAAGGCTGGTGGCTGGTTCTGTCCATCCTGTGTTGTGCACATGAAATTATCTCCATCTAAACGGTGTCAAACCAGACAAAGTGAGCAAATTCAACCTCTACAGTAAAACCGTGGTCCCGGTGAAGGCAATGTGTAAACTCCTTGCTATCAAACCCATATCTCATCCAAAATGTTGCTAATCCGACACATTTAGAATTGCTACCATATACCTAGGAGATAAGAGCACATCGTCCCTCGTGTGGCGAATGTGAAGAAGTACAGGGATGATGCGCTGGAGGCTATTCCACAGCATGCTGAAGTCCGGGAGCTTCTGCTCTCAGCCAAATATTTCAAGGGAGTCTGTATCAGTTGTCAGAGTTCTTACACTCCAATGGATCCGCCTCAGAGCAAGGAGAAACAGACTTTCCTTTTTTAACCCAGAAAATAGATTTTATCATTGTTAAAACCTTATAAATTCCCAATAGAGCATTTTAAATACTTGCTGCTAGGCAAATTGTGTTGTGATGCCTTTGATTACTGTTAGTATCTGTCCACTTTCTCAAAGTGCAACTTCCTCACTTTGGTTCTGTAGAAGAGGAAACAGCTAAGAGCAGAGAATATCAAACTGAAATGCAAGGGTTATGACTTAGGAAGAACATACTTCCCTCTTCCGTAATCTCTGTCGGAAACCTGAACTGTTGTTCTAGTTCTTGCAAATAGGGTTAAGTTGGTGTCTTACTGGTCACAGTCTGTCAGTGACATTATAAATATTGATAAACACTCACTCAATGGTTTTAATACACCAGATCAGGCCTTCTCTCTGCAGATCTAGTGTGAGATTTGATATGAAAGATGAATCTTCCACTTCCTGGCATACACTCTATCGCACAGAACTCAAGCCGAGGTGCCACTCTACATGCTGGGCTACTCACAGCAACACAGACCTCTCTTAAGACCTTGATAAGGTCCAGTCTCATCTTGTGAATCTAAGGTCAAAAACTGAGATATCATGAAGATACCATAGATCATATGTAGGAAGCTCATAGGGCATCTATGGAGGCAGAAATTTCACACATGAACTGCATACTTCTTGAAAGCAGCTGTGGAAGGATGTGTGTCAGGAACAACTGTAGCAACATACAAGTAGGGGAGAAAAACTTCACCAGGTAAATCATCTCCACATGCAGAGCCAGGAGGTGGCCACCAAATAAACAACTGAAAGCTGTGTTCAGGGTTAATGGAAAACAAACAAAACTCCAGCATGGCTCACCAGCAATCCCCCCCAGCTTTCTAACTACTAGAAGAAGACACAGGGGACTTCTGGAACATAGTTACCATTAGCAGCTGTGCACAGACTACTCATCCCTGGCATGTTTCTAAGTTGCTCAAATCATTTGTTCATTTTCAGCTGTACTGAAATTGATCAGGGCTTAAGGACAATTTATGTTTAATTCTGAGCAAGAAGCAAGCACCCACTGTATAGCACTGAATTTTCCTCACTCTTCTGCTTCTTGTCCCACAAAAGCCAGAATTACAGGAGCTTCTCTCCCACCAAGCTGCACGAACCTTCCTCTAAAGGCATAGCTGTCAGAAGGAAGGGGCTCCAAGTCACAAGGAACAACTTCTTTCCACCTTTTTCCACAGCGTCCCCAATGTGCTTTCTTTTTCTAAACATCTTTTCCCGGGCTTTTCTTTTTCTGGATCTCTACCAGTTACTTACAGAGAAGGCAGCCATTCTTTCAACAGAATAAGGAGGGAAATGAGGAGGACCCATTATGGGGCCTTGCTGCGCAATGACAACAGATAGATAAGTCTGTTCCACCTCCCAGCCTCTTCCCTGTGTCTTGTTTCCTTGCTGTGACTGCATGGTTTTGCTTGTCCCTTAAGTCACTTCACAGGAGCCTAGTCCTGAAGCAGCAAAAGCAGATCGAGAAGAAAGAGGAAATAAGGGCAGTTTGATGGATGGATGAAAAGGGGAGAATCCAGATGGAGGGAGAAACGTCCCTGAGAGAAAAAAAAAACCAAATAAAGGAGGGATAGGAAAAACAGTAGGATGGTGAGAGGGAAGAATAACAGACAACAAGAGGAGCAGGAAGACAGGAGAGAAACTGAGATGGCAGGCAGGGAAGAAAGAAAGCAAAGAGGAGAAGACAGAGGGGGTCAGAAAGAGGACCAATGGCAGACCATGTAGGAAGAAAGAAAATGAGAACTTGCAGAGTGGAATGAAGAAAGTCCATCTTGTTAGAAATATTTCTCTTCAGTAGTCAAAGTGAGCTTCCTCATGAGTTCATTCATGTCAAATGGGAAATGGAAGAGCTATTTTTCCTGAGTAAACAAGGAACAAGGAAGTAAATAAACATAGAAGGAACTGTACTCTGCCTTCTTCCTTCAGAAGACCTCCTCTCTGCTTCATGGAGTGGAGCTGTTCTTGGCACTGGGATCTCAAAGTTCAGTGAATGTATCTCCTTTCCAGGCACCCCTCCTCCCTTTCACACTGAGATCCAGATGAGTATTCACTATCTTTGGAATACATATGTCTTTATGAAGGGCCCATTTCTTTACTGTTTGAACATAAGGCGTTTGATTGCTGTACAGTAATAATAACTCATTGCAGAACCTAGCTATAGGTCATTACATACTCTGTTATACCTTTCCTAAATGAGCTCTCGGAAGTTACCGCTGTCTTTATTGCCATTAACTTAAAAGTATCACAACAGCTCTTGCAATATCAAAACAAATTTTCTGAAATACATAAAAAAAAAAAAAAACCAAAACCCAACAAACCAACAAAAAAACCCACCCAAACAAACAAAAAAAAAAACCCATAAAAAACCCCCTCAGACCCAAAACCTCAAATCAAATGGCAGCTCCCCATGTCTGGTCACATATTGCCACCTACTGGTTCTTCCCCATGTACCCTCAATAGCACTAACGTGGTTTGGATCAAGAGATCAGCTATGAAGAAAAGCTAAAGAGCAATAGGAGTGTGCAGGTTGGTTATGAGAACCCAACACACGTTACAGGTGTAGGCAGTGAACATTCTTATAGCCTTGCATCACCTACTTGCACACAAACACATCCACCAGACTGGATTTTATGGCTGTAAAGCAGCAGCCAACCCTTACCAACCTCCTCCTCTGTGTGTAAACCTCCAAACAAGTGAAGGCTGTTTTCAGTTCACCCCTGTGCCGCCCCAGCAGAAGAAGCCCTGGGACAAGGGAGGTACAATGACAGCATGGCCCCTGCCACCCAGCACCACAAGACATGCACCTGCTACTGCAGGACAAGAGCAAAACATTTGAAAGAATTTAGAGGGGAGACTGAGATGAGATCTTAAGGTGTGAGTGTGAGGGTGGTGAGCCTCTGTTACAGGTTGCCCAAAGAAGCTGTGCCTGCCACATCCTTGGCAGTGTTCAAGGCCAGGTTGGACTGGTCTTGGAGCAACCTGCTCTAGTGGAAGGTGTTCCTGCCAGTGGCAGAGGGTAGAAACTAGACGAGATTTAAGATCCCTTCCAATCCAAACCAGTCTGTGATTCTATGATTAAATGCTGGACAAAGTCAGCAAATGGTGGAACATCCCTTGGGAGAAATGCCCACAGGGCTATGCAAACAAAGGGAATATGGAGTGGAACTGAGGGGGACAACTCACAGGCTGCACTTCACATCTTCCACATGCATGACATCAAATCAAAACACAAGTGTACCGCTTATGTTCCTTTGTTGAGAGAAGTCATCCCTGCAGTAAAACAGCATCTCTACATATCTACCTTAAAAGCAAACCCTAATGCCATCAAATCCACTGCATGTATTTGTAACGTTAAGTTTAGCATCAGAGGTCCCCCTAGGTCATGGCATCTGCTTCACTATTCACATGATGACACCGCTGATAAGCTGGCCCAGTGGGTGGGAAAGCAAAAAATAAAAAATAAATAAAAAAAAAAGGCTTCCAGGAAAACACAGAAGTCATATTTACATATGTAGTCACTCTTTAGACCTGCATGTATCCTGTCACCCAGCTGGCAAACATAAGTACTACATCAGCAATTGCGATAATACCTGGCCTTAGGAGCGAAGGATAGAGCAGTGGTGAAACCTCAGCACCACTGAAACCAGGCAAGACCAACAGGATAAAGACACTTTCATCATGTCAATTTAAAAGCAGAGAGAAATAGAAAATTTCAGATGGTCAAGGCTACTTCTGGTCTCCTATCTTGCCTTAAATATTTGCAGAACGGTTTTTATGCAATAGGAGAGACAGAACTATCAAGGATATGATTCCCAAGCATCTGACATAAGTTGTCATGGGGCTCCCAACTTGTGACCAGTCAGGCAGACCACTAGCAGCCATGCCAACTGCACCATGTGCCAGAGCACTCAAAAAAAGCCAACCGACGAATGTTCTGATAAAGTTTCTTGTGGTGTGTTAAAGCACAGCAAGGAACCTCGGAAAGGAAGGTTTCACACTGGGTCATTCAGGAAGAATTAGCTGAAACAGAGATGTCTATAAGCAGCTCCTCCACTCAATAACCCAGAACACATTTTCTGTAACTCTTCTAACCTACCATAAACTTCCCAGAAAGAGAAATGAACATATTTGCCCTCACTGACCGTCAGATATTCAAAGCTAATCATGACCAAAAGCAATATTAAAGCTCTTGGTATTTTTCCATTTTCCAGATTTGCCTATTTAGGCTGTGAAATTATCCGATCAGCTGTTAGGAAAACTACACCACAGTCAAGCCAAAATCACCTCAGTCTTTCAGCCTACACATAACAAATACTTCATTAGCTCAAATGGCATCAAGAATGTGCCACTGATAATTACACAGAAAAGCCACACCATGGAAACATCCATTTAAAGTAACAAGCATGACTTTTCCTAGGCCTTCCTCTTCTCTAGGGATTAGCAATGTAACAAGCAAAGGTATCTGAAAACCAGCCAGCTAGAAGGCAACTTAAAAGGGGGGTGTGGTTCTGCTCCACCTTTATTGCCATATTCCACTGTGTCTTTGCAATCCATGGCAATGCTCTGTGCCACAGGCATGGAAAGGATCAAATTTCCATCACCTCCATTATCCAGTGGATAATTCCAGGGACACGAGCATAGATTCATGCTCTGGAAAGATTCATATGTGGGGAAAATCGTAACCCAAGAAGAGGGCAACACAAAATAGGATGGCAGCAAGAGCTACAAGGTTAAAGGTGATATCAGATTCCCTGGCCCAAATCACAGCAGCTTTCTCACCACACAGGGCAGCTCAGCCCAGCAAAGCTTTAAACATCCACTTGCAGTTTCCCTTTTGACCAGAGAGATCTCAATTTAAAAAGTAACAGTAATGCAGCCATGAACTCTAGCAAACTCTGGTGGCCTGGGAAGCTGTCTCTTTCTGGACCCAAAATGCTGACAGGAATGAGTTTCATCAACAGATGTAATAAATAGCAAGGTTGCACAACTCGGGCTTTTCCAGAAGGTTTCTGCGTGAGCACACACACCCAGGTCTGCCTGCTGCAGGAAAGTCATTCTGTAAGGAAGAAACTTGGAAGAATCTGTGTCCTTCTCTGTTTTTCCATGTTACTTCTTGCAAAGCACAGACTAGCCTTTTTTTTTTTTTAAGATGTAAAGGAAGATGAGCATAGGCAGCAGCCCCATTAGTGTGTGTGCAGATAAATGCTTTTCTACAAGAACTACAACCCCACGAGCAATTAATGTTTACTAAATAAAAAAGAACCCGCAAATGAAGAATAGTTTATCTGAACTAACGCAGTATCTTACTGCTCATGTCAAAGCGATCAAACCTCCAGTCCTTATCGAGGCAGAACACCTTGCTGGTCACAGCACTGCACAAGCACAAGGGAGGGAGGACTCTGAATATGTCAGACATCTCGGCTTGAGATTGGGATGAAACAGGGTTTCCTTGGCATTCTTTTCTTGTTCTGTGTTTGGGAGTAATCTAGCTTAACAAGAAAAAAGAAGCAGCTGGATGAGAGAATTACAGGTTTTCTTACCAGAGTGGTGCTGACAGGAAACAAGATGGAAGGGCTGCCTCAGGATTCCTAGTAAAATGGGAATTTTTCAGCTCAGCTTAGATCACCAGCCATGGAGCACTAATGTTTTCCTTTCCCAAAGGCAGTGCAATGAAGATGAACCACTGATGCTTAGAGCAAATAACCAAGTATTTTAAAATACATCTAAGAACATCACCAGTCAACTGCTACACTTATAATGTGCTGCTTATGTTTTAGTATTAAAAACACCACGGAGTTTTACTCTTCAAAGTATTCATTTGGGGGTGAAACTGGATGGTTTTGGTCTGGAACCTGAGCCCACACTTCACATCATATCTTTAACATCACTGTCACCACTGGTTTGAGTTCGGTTCCTCATGAGCACGACGTTTAACCCGTGTTAAACCCCAGGCAGAGCTGAGAGGATTTGTTCTTTTTTTTTTTTCCAATTATTATGACTATTTTTCCTGTTTACTCACCATAATCACAGACGAGCACGGAATACTTCTCGGAAAACCACACCGCGCCCTCTCCCCGGCCTCTGGACACCTCCCGCCCCTCACCCGCCTTTCCTCGCAGCAGGCCCCCGCCCCACTGTCGGGAGGGCGCTTCCCGCCGTCTCCGCCTTCGAGCTCCGAGGTGCCGGGCTGTGAGGGAGCAGCTGCGGACCCGAGGGCACCATCCGGTACCCACCTGAGAACCATTGCCCACCAGACCCACAGCTTTAAAAGAGTTTTTTAAAGACGGAAGCGGTGAGTGCCCCCTCCCGCCCGCAGTTGAGGAGGAGGCCGGGGACCACTGCGCTGAGGTACAGGGGAAGGGGGCGTGTCGGGGGGGGAGGAGGAGGAGGAGGAGGAGGAGGACTGCGCCCTATTGTAAAGGCGCGCGGGAGACCGGAAATTCCTCAGGAAGTGCCGGCAGAGGAAGCGTCTTTGGCGGGGAAAGCTTTCGGGAATTCGGGCAGCCGAAGTGTCCAGCGGCGTTCTGTCCGGTGACAGCGCCGATGGGGCCAGCAGGGCCAAGGTAGTGATAATCCCCCTGCACTGGGCGCTGCTGAGTGGATAACGATGCACACTGGAGAAGATGATGTTGATAGACAGGAAAAAGGCTGGGTATGATTTATTTGACTCAGATTAAGGTACAGACAACGGTAGTGTAGCAGGTTACCTTACAGCTGCAGAAGTCTGGATTTAACTATAGGAAGCTGCCTTCTCTAGGTGCAGTTCCCAAATCTTTCTCTTGTTCAAGACGATGTAGGTAAATGCAGTCTTCTATAAGTATTTACAAGACATTATGCTCAATCCAACCTCAGACCTTTAAGGCAGAACTCTGAAGCTGAGTTTGGGATGCCTGAGGTGGCACATGAGTACATTTAGATTAGATATTAAGATAAAATTCTTCATTACAAGGGTGGTGAGGTACTGGAACAGGTTGTCCAGAGATGCTGTGGCTGCCCCACCCCTAGAAGTGTTTTAAGGCCTGGTTGGATGGAGCTTGGAGCAACCTGGTCTAGTGGACGGTGTCCCTGCCCATGGCAGGGGATTGGAACTGGTGAGCTTTAAGATCCCTTCTTATCCAAATCATTTTGTGATTCTATCTGTGCGCTGCTTAAGCAATCAGTGGCCATTTGTCCCCTTCCATGATTAATAAAGGAACCATTTGTAAAATCCATAAACACATGAATAAATCCAACATTTTGTTATGAGCCAATACACGTTGCAGATTTCTCAAAATATCTTTCTAGTCCTGTGTTTTGCCCTGTCCTGATGCATTTCGGAAACCAATTAAGGAAGACACTAATGGGAGCAGAGCATGCTTTTAAGCTGATGTCAAAGACCCCAAACAAAACTGTCTCCATAGGTCAGTCCACAAACTAAGTGAAATTACTTGTTTTTTCCCTTTAACCAATGCTGACCTCATGTAACATCTCACATCCTCACACTGGTACAAAACAGTGAAGGACAGAACTAAGCACAGAAAAAGGCCATCCTCCTGCTCATAGAGCTGCTTCTATCTCCTTGGGGTTCAGGCATACTAGTAGGAGAAGGGATGGACACAAGTGCCACAGCAGCTTGTCTGGCAGGTGCCAAAGGAATAACTTGCCATAAGAGCACCTCTCTATACTTCTGTAAAATGCACAGGTGGTATTTCCTAGTTTGTTTTGAAGTAGGCTCCCAGAGCTACTTGACATTTTCTATTTCTCTAATTATTTAAAATAGGTAGAAGCACTGCTGTAGCCTACTTCAGTCATCAAGATGAGGCTGCTGCACTCCTGCGTCAGAACTGTTGTTACTGTGTTAAAGGTATAAGAAGGATTTTGAGGTTTCACACAGAAAGTGGTGCACTGATATATCACCATTCACTGTGCTTTGAGTTCATGGACAGTGGTATAATTTAGCCTTGAAAAAACCCACAAGTCAGAAAACTTAAACTGCAGTGATGACTCACCTGCCCACAAATAAAAGATTAAAGTGTGAGCTGCTGTTCAGCATCATTCACTCAATAGAGCTAGTGAGAAAGATCAGGATTTATGTGACACGTCAGAAACATGCAAACTAGGAGAAACACAACAAACATTTCCACTGTATTATTCTAGTTGAATGACTGCTGACATGCTGCTTTGGTGGATAACTGAGAACTCCTTTCCTTGTTCCTACTTTAAGTAAGTAGTTTTTTCTTTAGATCAAGTTTCAGTGCAGGAAAATACTTGCTGGTATAGGAAAGACTGTGATCTGTCCTCTCAGATTTTATTAGGATATACTGCAAATACTCAGACTTTGGAAAAGAATTTAGTTCATAAGCATCTCTGTGCTGCATGGGAGAAACTTACACAACAAAACAACAAACATCAAAAATAACACAAAAGAAAACCCAAACCCAAAACAAAATAACAAAAAAACACCACAACCAAATCTCAAAAGTACTTTTTATTTTCACTGCCTAGCTAAGTACTTCTGCAGCAAATAGCTGGAATGTAACAATAGGCAACAGGGAAATAGCTGGAGATGGTGACAATTCCTCCTTTGTGTCTTGTTGATTCCAGCTTTTGCCTTCAGTTTACATATTACCACATCAGTCACTTCTAAACACTATTTTGTTTTGTACAAGAGACAAATTTTGACTAAAGAGCAAAAAGAACGCTTTATACACATTTGAAATATTACTGCCTACAGCCAGACTCTCTCTGTAGAAGTTACTTGTCTGATAACTTCTAGTCAAAGAGCTACACCATAAAACAGAGTGTGCAGGCCCAGACAATACTGCTTACTTAGTACTCCATTTTAAGTCCATGATGTAAACACTACTGTCATTAGCAAGTGACATATTTCTTCCAAAGATAAACCTACCTGTGCGAGCCGCATGACAAAGTAGTCATCACCAATTGACAGTAGTGGGTGTTTTACAGTGTGTTTCTGAAGTGCTACGTAGCCACTGCAGGAGGTGCACAATCAGCTGCTATGAGGAGTTCAGGACAGAGCTGGGGTCAGCAAATGAAAGTGGTGGGAAGTGAGGGCTATCATGGAGTGGGTGGGCTCAATTCACACTTCTTCATTCCAGTGGTTTAATTACATTTAGTGTCAGTAGTAAACTATATATAGTCACTATACAGTAAGTAGTATTTTAGTACCACTGTGAAGCCAATTCTTTTGGTACTACAGTGATTTCATGCTGTGATTTTACTTTTCTTTTTTTTTTTTTTGAGGACAGATTTCATCATGACCTCTTTTGAAGAAGCCGAAACTGAAGAAACAGTAACATGCCTCCACATGACCTTTTACCACCCTTGTCAAGAGGATAAAATGGTGTTTCGTTGCTTGAATTTCTGTAAGCGAGAACAGGTCAGGGCAGGTGAAATGGCCAAGTTTGGCCGGGATTCTAATGTCTGCCATTATAACTTCATGGATGCTCGTGTTTCTCGAATTCAGTTCTCCTTGCAGTTGTACAGGAAACTGAACAGCGCAGAACTTTGTTTTGAGATAAAGAACATGAGCAAGAAAACTAAACTGATCGTGGACCAAACAGAACTCGGTTACTTAAACAAAATCGACCTGCCATGGAAGTGCATCATTTGTTTTGGGGACTACCAGATTTTAGCAGAGACTCAAGAAGGGGAGTCCATGGATTATTTTGAGACTCACTTACACTTGTCTCAGGCACCCATCTTGCAAGAAAGATGCCTGCCATCACTGCAACCTGTACCAGAGAATGGCATTTCTTCTTCTGTGTTTCCTTCTCACAGCAAAAGCCCCATAGAGATAGATGAAAATGAGTCATGCTAGTGGGGAGAAAGAGGCTGGATCAGATTGTCATCCTTTGAAGCCTGCACAGCTTCCAAAACTGAAGGCTGTCATCTCAGTCCGCTGCTAGGACAGTTCTCACCATTACATATCGGTCTTCTTATGCGCTGGTTTCAGCATAGGCATACTCGAACATACCAGGCTCCTGCCACTGTCTTCCCCAAGACGTATCTGCTGTCTGATCACCACTGTCTGCCACAAATGTATGGGAGACACAGGCGGCCATGGAAATCCACGACAGCAGATTCAGTTGGAGAGCTGTGATGGTATGTCTTGAAGTATTTAGCATTATTTAGTATTATTTATTTAGTATTATTATGGTATTTAGCAGGCATTAACACAAAGCACGCAGAACAGTGTTTCAGTGGTTAGCTAAGTAAGGACACAATGTGTCACTAGATTTGTTATACTTTGTGCTTTTGACCCAACATTCCAAACAGTATTTTCAAGCCTAGGATGTAACTCCCCAGATTCTGCAACTTAGAAACACTTTCTCAGCATAGTCCTTTTAAGTTAATATTTTTACGATCTTTAAAGCAAGATTTTTGTTCTTTTTAAAATGATTTTTTTGTTTTGTTTTGCAAATTAACTACTTTTGCTTGTGAATGTCAATAAAAGTGCAATGTGAGTGGTATGTAAAAATCCAGTTAAAATTTGCAGTACAACCATTTGGTTGTCTAGTAAGGGTTTGCTGTCTCCTACAACTCCAACCTGAAAGCGCTTATCGTGAACAAACTCATTTCCAGAACAATACAGTAAGACATTTTGACTGCACTAGTCTAGGCTTTCTACAAATGGCATTGCTTTAAGGTTTAAATTGTTGGCTAAAATATATTTTAACATGTTTTCTACCTCTCTGCCTCCCACCCCAAGCTCCCTTAACAATCTTCATTTCAGTATTTCTCAGTTTGTTTTCAATTCAATTTTCCTTTGCTAGGGGCTCAGCTTTTCATGGGCAGAAAGTATCAGGACAAAGCATACATATTCATGTGATCATCCCCAAACACTGGGCTGCATTTCAGCATTAATCATGACAAGCAAACCAGAACTGTAACTGAGGGAGGACAGCCGAATTGCATAATATAACCTGAGATTAAGGCAAAGAACCACAAGCTAGAGAAAGTGAGGAGAGGCAACGAAACTCAAACACAGGATTATGTAGGATTTCATTTGTCTATTCATCTTATCCTTGCTAAGAATAACTTGTTCCTGCATTTTCTACTCTTTCAACTAGGCTCTAGTGCTTAGCCTTTACAGTCCTTGGCCTAGATTCAGCCTCCATCTATGCACAAAGGCATGTCACACACCCAGCCCCTCAGCTTAACAAACCAAACCTTCGCAGGTGTCACAGTCTCACCAGGCATGGTGCTACTGGTTGCATATTTCCAGTAGCTATTATGCTTTTGACCTGACTCATCCTCCTCTTTGGTTTCAGAGAATGGCCAGTATCCTCAAATACAAGCTGCCTAGAGAAAGAGAGCAAGATAAAAATACAATCTGAACCAAGCTCTTCGATTTAAGAGCTTTCACATTAAATCAGCTTTATATAAAATGCCTAGAATTTCTTGTGTTCACTAATTATGCTCATGTGTGAGGAAGGAAGAAGCATTACTTTTGCATTCCCAGTAAACAGCTCTCTTCCCATTAGTGCTCTTAAATTATTATGGACCACATTCAGGTTGCTGTTTCATGCTGCTTTGGGCTTTAAAACCAGATTGCTAATACAATCACTGTCCAGTATTGTCACTCAATTACTGTTCACTGGCCCTGTTGTGTAGGGCATTAACCTGTGGCACTGGTCATACAAAATGTTTATGCTTTCTGAGCTATTATCTGAAGAAAAAGTGACACCTCAATCTCAAATTTTCAGCTTCAGTATATCAAAAGAAACATCTACAAACAGCACTTACTTAAGATAAGATCTTCCATCTGGTCTACAGAGTTCAGTGTTACATCTCAGCATTAGCTCTGTACAGAGAGGCTCATGGATAACTAGATATCTAGAGTGAAACCTTTCTTAGGCACAGCCCCAGGAACAAAACTTGGAATAGAAAAAAACCCTAAAACACTACACCAGTAATTTAATGGTTTCAAAGCACCAATCTTTTCTACAACCTTATTTACCTGGGGTAAGAATCAACCCCAAAATGCACATTGAAAAATATGAGCCCTCCCCCAGGAGGATCATATCACTGTGCTGATTTCACCAGCAAAAATTGGTTTGACTGGAGAAGTTGTTTCAGCATTAAGAATGCCAAAACATTGTTCATCCGAAGACTTCTGCTTCCCCCCACCCCAAGGCTGACATTAGTCCTACCCTGCTAACTTAATTGTGAGAAATACTACACACACAAAGGCAGCTAGCATTTTGGGTAGTGTTTTGCTTGGTTCAGTTCAGTATTCACTATTAGGGAACACTAAAAGAAATGCTGAACCACCAATTTAATGTTTAATCTAGTAACTCTAAGCAGATTGCCCAGTCAGTCACATCAAATGATTTTATATTCAACAATGGCTCAAATTTAGCACAGAAACATATATATAACTGGTACATCACAGAATGGTTTGTGTTGGAAAGGACCTTAAGATCATCTAATTCCAATCCCCTGCCATGGGCAGGGACACCTCACATTAGACCATGTCGCCCAAACCCCTTCCAATCTGGCCTTGAACACTGCTGGGGATGGAGCATTCACAACTTCTTTGGGCAACTTGTTCCAGTGCCTCACTGCTCTCACAGTGAAGAACTTCTTCCTTATATCTAACCTGAACTGCTTGTTTCGGTTTAAACCCATCATCCCTTCTCCTATCACTGCAGTCACTGATGAAGAGCCCCTCTCCAGCATCCTTATAGGCCCCCTTCAGATACTGGAAGGCTGCTCTGAGGTTTCCACACAGCCTTCTCTTCTCCAGGCTGAACAGCCCCATATTGCTCAGCTTGTCTTTACATGAGAGGTGCTCCAGCCCCTGATTCTCCTCATGGCCCTCCTATGGACTTGCTCCAACAGCTCCATGTCCTTACATTGAGGACACCACAACTGCACACAATACTCAAAGTGGGGTCTCATGAGAGCAGAGTAGAGGGACAATGTCCTGTGTTCAGCAGTAACAGTCATTTTTCTCCTTCTTAGTAGCTGGTGCAGTGCTGTGTTTTTCACTTTCAGCCTGGGAACAGCACTGATAACAGCAATG